>JAWQFJ010034105.1:0-37500 GCA_034096865.1 Theodoxus fluviatilis | reverse complement strand
GCACCTGCGCATTTTGTTTTCCATGCTTTGTACAAAATAGAAAGCACGATTAATTCAACGCCTGACGGTTTCAACTCTTGCTCCGACCGAATGGAACGAGCGCTCGATGTGCAGTTGCTTGAAATGAGTCGCTTCGACTTTTGAAGTTTCCTGGATCCTTGATACAATTGGTCCTCTCCATCTGGGGGCGAAACCGAGAACTTTAGCAGACCGAGATGGAAAATCGCCGAAGTTAACATACGCACTTTCTTTCGCAGCCTGGTTGCATGCAGCCCAGGATGTTGATATTGTTTTAGAATGATAAATATAGTGACCCGATGTCAAGGGTTCCAGTGTGAGCTTTTTAGCATCCAGGTTTGAGGGGAAAAGTGATGCCGATACCAAGGCAGGATGGTATCTCCAACCAGGAAGCCAGGATTCCCAGACCCAGTTTCGTTGAGCTGGCCATGTTTGCATGAATGAGTCCAGGATTTCCAGCCGCTGCTCTATGGGGAGTTCGACCGGGGAAGCAGCCACCGGGGACGACCATAACGGAGTCAAGTCAAACCTCGTGGGCAGGTCTCCATCCTCGTGAGCTTGAGGCGGCTCCCTCCAGCCGCCCTGCCTGGCGCGCCCTGACTGTAACGGGGTCGGCTCTCTATTGCGGAGGGCCGCTATTGCGGGATTTTTTCAACAAAAGTTCCTCAGGCAATTTTGATTCTTTTGTCCTAAAACGCATAAAAAACCATAAAATGTGTTACTTTTTTTCAACTTAGAAAAATTTTCGGGTTTTTTCCTATTGCGGGGGGCCGCTATTGCGGGATTTTTTTAAAGAAAAAAAAACGAAAATTTTTCTAAGTTGAAAAAAGTGTAACATACATTTAATGGTTTTTTATGCGTTTTAGGAGAAAAGAATCAACATTGCCTGAGGAACTTTTGTTGAAAAAATCCCGCAATAGCGGCCCCACGCAATAGCGGCCCTCCGCAATAGCGGCCCCTCCCCGCTGTAACAACCGCTACCAACCTTTCGGTAGACTCTGTCGACGCCTTGCCGCTGCCAGAGAACGAAGACACAGAGCTGCCTCTGCCTCCAACCCCTGTCCTGACAACTGGCGTTCCGTGCCCCATCTGGAACCGCCTTTGCGCTTTGGACTTGGGTCTCCGAAGTCACATGCATGCCCATCTCCGCAAACGATGCCTGTACAGCATAGCATCTTCCTAAACCCCCGAGAGTCTAGCAGGAGGAGGAGGAGGAGGAGGAGGAGGAGGAGGAGGAGGAGGAAGAGGAGGAGGAGGAGGAGGAGGAGAAGGAGGAGGAGGAGGAGGAGAAAGTAGGAGGAGGAGGAGGAGGAGGAGGAGGAGGAGGAGGAGGAGGTGGAGGAGGAGGAGAAAGTAGGAGGAGGAGGAGAAAGGAGGAGGAGGAGGAGGAGAAAGTAGGAGGAGGAGGAGGAAGGAGGAGGAGGAGAGAGGAGGAGGAGGAGGAAGGAGGAGGAGGAGAGTAGGAGGAGGAGGAGGAGGAGGAGGAGGAAGAGGAGGAGGAGGAGGAGGAGGGAGGAGGAGGAGGGAGGAGGAGGAGGAGAGGAGAGGAGAGGAGGAGAGGAGGAGGAGGAGGAGGAGGAGGAGGAGAGGAGGGGAGGAGGAGGAGGAGGAGGGGAGGAGGAGGAGGAGGAGGAGGAGGAAGGAGGAGGAGGAGGAGGAGGAGGAGTAGAAAATAGGAGAAAGTAGGAGGAGGAGGAGGAGGAGGAGGAGGAGGAGGAGGAGGAGGAGGAGGAGGAGGAGGAGGAGGACGAGAAAAAGGAGGAGGAGGAGGAGGAGGAGGAGGAGGAGGAGGAGGAGGGAGGAGGAGGAGGAGGAGGAGGAAAGTAGGAGGAGGAGGAGGAGGAGGAGAAAGTAGGAGGAGGAGGAGAAAGTAGGAGGAGGAGAAGGAGGAGGAGAAAGTAGGAGGAGGAGGAGGAGAAAGGAGGCGGAGGAGGAGGAGGAGGAGAAAGTAGGAGGAGGAGGAGGAGGAGGAGGAGAAAGTAGGAGGAGGAGGAGGAGAAAGGAGGCGGAGGAGGAGGAGGAGGAGGAGGAGGAGGAGGAGGAGGAGGAGGAGGAGGAGGAGGAGGAGGAGGAGGAGAAAGGAGGAGAAAGGAGGAGGAGGAGGGGGAGGAGGAGGAGGAGAAAGGAGGCGGAGGAGGAGGAGGAGGAGGAGGAGGAAGAGGAGGAGGAGGAGGAAGAGGAGGAGGAGGAGGAGGAGGAGGAGGAGGAGGAGGAGGACGACGAGGAGGAGGAGAAGGAGGAGGAGAAGGAGGAGGAGGAGGAGGAGAAAGTAGTAGGAGGAGGAGGAGGAAGTAGTAGTAGTAGTAGTAGGAGGAGGAGGAGGAGGAGGAAGTAGTAGTAGTAGTAGTAGTAGTAGTAGTAGTAGTAGTAGTAGTAGTAGTAGTAGAAGGAGGAGGTAGTAGTAGTAGTAGTAGTAGTAGTAGTAGTAGTAGTAGTAGTAGTAGTAGTAGTAGTAGACGAAGGAGGAGGAGATGATGATAGAGGAGGAGGAGGAGGAGGAGGAGGAGGAGGAGGAGGAGGAGGAGGAGGAGGAGGAGGAGGAGGAAGAAGAAGTAGGAAGAGGAGGAGGAGGAGGAGGAGGAGGAGGAGGAGGAGGAGGAGGAGGAGGAGGAGGAGGAGGAGGAGGAGGAGGAGGAGGAGGAGGAGGAGGAGGAGGAGGAGGTGGAGGAGGTGGAGGACGAGGACGAGGACGAGGATAATAAGGACGAGGAAGGAGGAAGGAGGAGGAGGAGAAAGGAGGAGGAGGAGGAAGAAGAAGAGAAGTAGTAGTAGTAGTAGTAGTAGAAGGAGTAGTAGTAGTAGTAGTAGTAGTAGTAGTAGTAGTAGTTGTAGTAGAGGTAATAGTAGTAGTGGTAGTAGTAGTAGTAATAATAATAGTAGTGGTAGTAGTAGTAGTAGTTGTAGTTATAGTACCAGCAGCAATGTGGGAGTTGTTGCAATATAAAAGCAAGCACTTTAACCATTCGTAACAGTGCATGTTTTGTACAACACGGTGGAAGAAGTGGAAGCCTTGAAGCCTAAATACGTACAATTACATGAAAGCAAGTCGGATGCCAGAGCGTTCTGATAACGTGATGACTCTAGTTTTTATGTCGGCATTATCTCGTCGAATCAACTGTAAAAGCCAAGAATATGCCCAATCGAATTTTGAATCTTTATTATGAGAGCTATTTCCTGTGGAATCTGGATGTTTCACTGGATTGTCAACTGCGTTTTATTATGCCACATTTATATCCTGAAATTAACTTCTTAGTTTACGCACGCTTGTCCCCAATCACCGTGGAGTTGCATGAGTCACCTCGGTTAAAGTCCAGGCTAAAGTCAAGACACTCGCATTTTATCGTTGTATGGAAACGATGGGAATAATTGGCGAATCTTCAACGGTGTCCTATGATCACTGCAATTAGGGGAAATAAAGTTTTAGCCGCAGGGAAAATGTCTTGTCCTTTCGTGCCAGAGAAAGCAGTCGCACGAGAAGGAAGGGAAGGTGGAACGAGTTCAAGCAGCAGAGCACCAGGGGTCATTGAGATTTACTATAAGGACTCCCGCATCAAAACTTCTTGGCAGCTTCGGAAACAGTAAAAATGCCCCAATTCCCAGTGGTTGGGAAGATAACAATGTGCGTGCTTTGACCTCATCGCACGGGCCTGATGCTTGCTATGGATCAAACTTTGCTATTTTAGATTCACGCCCTTCGACAATCGTACTTCCATCCAGCAGATAGTCCTGGAGGGCTCTCGTTTGCATGCAGCCTGACTCGACTTTGAGAAGTTTATTGCTCGGTCATTAGGTCTTCTTAAGAGATCAACTGAGTATACACAATGAAGCCAGCTATTGATTTGGAGGCTATTCATTGATATGACCTCTTTTAACGTGAGAGTGAACCCACAAAGATACTACATTAAAACAAAGCTCCTCTCTGAGGAATAATAAGTGTTTGATTCTGGTCTCTTTCCCAGCTTTTCGAGGACTGAAGAAGGCCCACAGTATTACACCTTCAGCAGAAAAATGACACAAAATGATAAGTTTCATGCAACAGCTTGCAAGTCTTGAAAGGTAAAAACAGACAGATGACCCGTTCTGCGCCTGTAATTTGATTGTGCACAGTATCTCCGCAACACTACATGTAAATCACTTCATCTCTATAGACTACATAAAATTATGTACTTGTCTTCCAACGTTGTCGTCAGTTTTACTGTTGATAAAGGTCTAGGTTCTGGTGCCACGCTTGGCTCTGCTAGGAAAACTGAGGCTGAATCTGCTTCATTCAGTCAGTCATGTGACATTTTGCTGCCATGATGTTTCCCTTGAATGTGCCCCTTTGTGTTACCTGAAAGTACGTTGATTTGCCTGTTGGTGTTGACTCCAATAACAACAACTACTGCTACTGCTGCTACCACTACTACTATTACTGCTGCTGCTACTACTACTACTACTACTACTACTACTACTACTACCACCACCACCGCCGCCACTATTACTACTATAAGAACAACAACAACAACAACAACTACTACTACTACTACTACAGTTACTAATCTGCTACTTCTACTGTTACCACTACTACCTACTACTACTACTACTACTACTACTACTACTACTACTACTACTACTACTACTACTACTACTGCTTCTACTACTACTACTACTACTACTACTACTACTACTACTACTACTACCACTGCTACTACTACTACTACTACAGTTACTAATCTGCTACTTCTACTGTTACCACTACTACTACTACCTACTACTACTACTACTACTACTAACTACTACTACTACTACTACTACTACCACTACTTCTACTACTACTACTACTACTACTACTACTACTACTTACAATATCACCATCGTCGTCGTCGTCGCCATCGTCGTCTTCGTCATATCATTGTCTTCATCATTATCCTAATCAATAATGCCTTGTCAACGTCAGGCTTGCACAAGTATCACACATATTACCATGTGATCGATGATTGTCAGTCGATGACAGATGCGTCCAAGCGAGTGGTTGCCCTTTAACCCCCAGCGCACCTGGTTCACTGCGAGCAGGTGACAGGTTGTTGGTGTCATGTTTCTTCATTGTCCCTCATAGAAATAGTGTCTGATTCTCCGGAGCCTTTCTTCATTTTGCCGATTGCAGATCCATGTCAAAGTATTAAACAGATGACGGCTCTCTTAAAGCCCCCTGTGTTTGGGGATAAAATAGACCCACCACGTCCCCCCTTTGCGATTCGTAAAAGGTGAATATCTAGGGAACTCGACTCGCTCTTTCTCTAACAGGCTCTTGTGATTTTTGTCGTCAATGGCCTTACATAGCCTACGAAGGCTGGTAGGCTGTAGAGCCATATTTTCTCATGAAAACTTTCATTTTTATCTCTTTCAAATGCTGTCTGTTTGCAGTGCGAGCCCATCTCAGGCAGAGGCTTCAAGCGGGGCTCCTACAAGTGTGTGTGCAAGGACGGATACTATTTCCCTGACGTGACGGCCAAGGAGCGCTACTACTACGGCACGGAGGTGGAGGAGGAGTACGCAAAGAAACGCAAGGTAAGAAAACCAGGACCAAACCTGAAGAGTACGGAGCTTTCCATAAGTCCGCCCATGTCATCAGCGTTCACCAATAAATGACCGCATCTCGCGAGGCAATGGGACAAAGAATAATTTCATTACAGTAGCATGCAGCTACATCAACAGGCTGATTTGAGTTGACCTTGCACGCCAAGCGGATTTCTAGTACCACGCGCCTGGCAGACCAAAGCCACGTGATCTCGTCAGACCGGGCGGAGGTTGGGAGGAGAGTTCCGAGACATCGTGCACTGAAGCCAGCGTCCAGTTGTTACTTTCTGCTCTAGAAAGCTGAAGAAGCTTCTCTTCGTAGAACTGACAGCTCCATGGGAATCCAACATCCGTAGCCGCATAAAAAGGAAGTTGACGTGACATGAGATGCTTCTTGTGCAGGGTTGCAAAGAAGATTGGGACTGTCAGATTCTTCCTGTGGAATTAGCATGCAAAGGATACATCACCCATTCTACGACCCATATCCTGGAGCAGCTGAAACGCGGACCCTCGCGCTCCAAAAGGTTTATCAAGCAACTGCAGCGCACAGCTGATGTTGCATCCATGTGCATTTGGCACAGGAGCCGATACCGAAGTGGGCCGAGAATTTTGCCTCATACATGACACCCCCTTGTGGCATGCGCTCGTTGGGGTCGCCCCTGTTCTTACTACTGAAGTGGGCCCCGACAGCTCGATGGACATTTGTTCCAGCAGCTATCGTGCAGCAGCTACCGTATGACAACTGTCCGATGCACAAGTATTACTGATGGTTTGGTCACCGAATGCAAGCGAATCGCACAATAGTACTTCAGTCGTGGACTTCACGCGCCTCGCGTGCGTGCGTGCTAGTTTACTCAAATTGATTTGACGTTCCTACTCAGAAGTCTATTTTTACTGGGACAGTCTCACAACGCTAGACAAATATCACGGTACTTGCACAGCACCGTTGACGTTCGCACCGTGCCGACTGCCAAGAAGACGACAGCATATTTATCGTGCCATAAGAAATGACGATGGATGGAGGGAGGGAATAACGTATGACTTTACGGCCTGTCAGCCATTGAAAGGCCACAAACTAACCCATGCCAGTGATTGTTGGTTGGGGTACAAACAAGTTAAACTCAATGCCTTTTCACGTATTGCTTCAAGTGACGCGGTGGGGGTATTTGTCACCCTCAACCCACAATGAGTGAAAGCATATTATTTTGAAAGCAGTCACGAGATTTCCGAACATGCCTTAGGCACAAGCAAACGTGCACTGTGGAGAAAAGCTCATCCGCAGAGGTTCCGTACAGAATCTCGGAAACGATTGGTCGCGGCATTGAATAACTTCATCTCGTATACGTTGTTTTGTTTTCTTCGCACGACTGAAAGAGAAGGGTGTAGCGCATTTCTATGCTTAATGCTTTGCGTTGCCTTAGCTCACCTCCATTGAGTTAAGGGTTTAATCAGAATAGACGCAACACGTTTCCCTACGTAATTCGTAAAAGGTCGGTAACTAGAAAGAAATAGATAAGAATTTATCCCGTCCCAGGGATTGATCCATGGCAGTGCGACTCGAACATAATCAAACACAAAAGATTGCATGCCTAAATTTGTAGTCGAAAGACTGGGTTTCAACAGGCGAGCAGAGGTAACTAGGAAAACCAAGACTTGACTTGCACTCACTCTAAGGGTTATTGCAGACGACGCAACTAAGCCACAGTGTTTATCTGCTTCAAGTCGCGCGCGACTAGGGGAGGTGATGTGCAGCGCGTCCTTGCACGCCAAGCAGCAAACGGAAGAAACAGTGCCGCAAGGATATCCACAAATCGAAAGCTCTCGCATCTCGGAAAGTCTTTCGGAAAACAAACAAACAAACAAACATTGAGCGACACGAGTTGCTTCACGGAGCTCTTTCCTGATTGGTTGATAAATGGTTGCGCTGCTGCTTCGTCGCGCGCAAATAGTACACTGCTGGCTATCTCAGACTGAGCCTTTTTGACGCACGTACGATCTGCGTGCTGCAAGCAGCAGACGCGGAAACCGGGTCAAGAAGCCGAATCCTGCTGCGAGCACAAACTCTTGTAGCGTCGTCTGCATTGCCCCTAACAAGCTCCGGTGATCTTCGAGGTCAATGGCTTTCCGTAGTCTACAGAGGTTGATGGGCCATATAACTTCATTCAATCATTGATTAACTTATTGATTAATTAATTCATTCATTCATTCACGGAACGGATTCGTCTATAGTCTGTGATTCAATAATTTATCAGGATTTCCCTCTCTCTTTTGTTAATCGTGCATGATTCTTTGAGTGAATGCACTCGTACTTACCTATCTTCTTTAATGCAACGCATTTAGAAAGTGGCCCCCTGCTGTAATTTGTATGCACAGCAAATTTCCCCTAAACTTGTCTTTGTAGCACAATCCTCAAGCCTTACTTCATTCTCTGTATGCGTAATAAACAAAAACGTGCAATCAGAAACCAAGAGAATTGTTTTATCTCGAGTGAAGCCTTCTGAATTACCTTCGCGTGTTCTCAGCATTTCGTGGAATCATGATTCTTCTTCGACAATCGTAAACAAGCTCTCCCCAATGCGACAACGTTTAGACAAAATGCATCTAAAGTCCCCAGGAAACGGAACATTTCATTTGTTTGACTTTCCTTCTCTGCCAAAACCCACTCTATGAACAATTAATCCGATTCCAATTTTCTTCGTTCCTGCAAAAGCCAATTAAGCCACTCGATCAAATATTCTAACGCAACCGGAAAAGTCCGGTCCTCTCGGGATTTTTGTGTGAGGAGTGTCACCTTCAGCTGACACCTATTGCACAACACACGCATACCAAAGACAGCCCGATCAATGGACAAGACAATCTTCTTCACAACAGCGTTGCAAAAGGCTTTCATCGCTACGTGCGTCTGTATTTCTGGACTTCGTTTGCAACTTGATGTTTATCACCTAGCTATGCGATGCAACTTTCTTTTTCTGTTTTACCGGGCAGTGTCAGGAACATTTGGGTCACCGTGGTGAATTCTTCACTGGAATGAGGCGTAAACCCATGAGAATACTCGACTTGGGAGCTAAAAGATCACTTTTCCTGTTTCCTTTCACAACCAGGGACGATTTTCTTTCGCTTTCGAATAATGAGCAAAGTACCCGAAGGAATGGTTTGGAGAGGCAGGTGTTCCAATGTCAGGTTTCTGGGTCGAAAGCTCCTGGCATCGATTTGACAGCATTTTAAAAATCGGCAGCAACCCTTTGCTGTCGTCAGTGTAACCGAGTTCTTTGTTCCAAGGCTTCAGCACTTCTTATGACTGATTTCCCTGCTCTAGCTCTCAAACGTAACCCCCTCCTAAAAGTCGTCCTCTTAATTGCATCCTCTCCTCTCCTCTGATGTTGTAGTGCTTTGACCGCTGATCCCGCAGGAGGATCTTAAACGGATGCAGTGAAATTCCCTTTGGGATTCGTTTGCATTCACTCTCTGCGTAAAGACTGAATGTCCCATAGGCAATTAATCAAGGAACATCCCTTTACAATTCCTTCATGTTTAAATCTCAGTGTTGTTCCGCCGTGTCATCTCAGCTGACCCCCATTGCAGTTCACCTACGCCTAGGGTGGCGTGTTCAATAAAGTCAAGTTGTGGCATTGTTTGTTACAAAGTTGAAGGCTCTACAAATGTTGTTTTAGCCATACATACTTCAGGACTAATAATAGCCTATTCTCTCCTAAAACGGAACAAACGCAGATCATATTTCCATTAGCCTGGCATGGTTCAACATTCTAGAGTATATCTACCGGTTGGAAAGCTGTTTCAATGCCAGAGTAGAAGATGGCAAGAACGGAGTGCTTTTCAACACACCCAAACTGGAGGAGGCTCCGAAAGCCCGGCAGCCAGGGGTTCCAGCAGATGCGTGGGGTAGGGAGTTAGAGGTGGAGGTGCGGGTGGGAGTTGGGGGGTGCGGGTGGGGGTGGAGCACATTGAGCGGCTCTGGCCGTATGTTGCTGTAATTATTACAACATGACACGATGTCTATACCATGTAGCCTCAAAATTTTACTTTTCAGCGGTTACGAAAAAGTACCATAATTATTAGCCACTTTCCCTGGGTGATGCACTTCACGTAGATTATGTGCTTAACTACTTGAGGGGCAGGAGAGTAGCACGTAGGCAAGTTTACGCTTGCGAGGATCATAGATGCGCTAATGTTGTGGTTGCTGGAGTCTGCAGCCATGACGCAATGTGAATGGCAACACCTTAGACAAGGGGACCCATTTCCATTTGCAGGAGCTACAAGGGACATCATGCTCTTGTCTGGGGCAGACGTTTTGCTGGCCAAAGTTAGTGTCATCCACACAGAAGACAGCTTTTCCCTGTACTGTCAACATCTCACTACGATCACGTCATTCACAACTCAATGAGTACTGACCACGTTTGGCGTTCGATATTCCGCGCTCCGTGCATAGGGACAGGCACGTCGGCTCTAGGAGCAATGGAGATCCAGCAGCATCGTGGAAACACCTGCCTAGAAATAGGTCACCCCCTTTTCTTTCTCGTCCACGTCATTGTGTTAGCCACTTGTCCTTATCTTTTTACTGTTATCCTTAGTTGGCTTTTTGCTGCCGCTACTGGTGTTGGAAACGTGATCATGTTTGCCCTTCATTCAAAGCAGCAAATGTGTGCCACTTTAACCAAGTTGAGGATTTGCTTCAAAGGCAAACACAAGCAGTCCCATGGCCTCTCGATATATTGTGCTTGGGGATGAAGCTAAGGCAAATGTGTGTGTATGTGTGTATGTATGTGTGTGTATGTGTGTGTGTGTGTGTGTGTGTGTGTGCGTATGTGTATGTGCCTACGTGTGCGCACCCGCCTGCGCATGCAAGCGACTGCCCAGGCCTGCAGAGCAAATTAAAATTAGTAGTGGCCAAAACTTCGCTACGTTGTCATTATTGAAACTGACAGGGTTGGCTGTCGAACTAAAAAAGTAAATAATGTTCCAACACATCTCTGTGTGATTGAACATTTAACAGTTTTTTTAAGAAAATAACCCAACCGAAATGGGAATCTGAAAAGTACACAAAAGCAGGATGGCAAAGCAAATATACTTGCACAGTTGATGAGAGCCGATGGCGAAGGGCAACACAGCCGAGGTCAGGTAATCACTCTGACAATCGCCAACGATCTGCAATTGTTTCACTCAAAAATGAACGAAACTGTAACCAAACGTCAGAAGAAGTTAGGAAACTTTTGGCAGAGCCTCAGAAAAAGATTCACCGCTCATCTTCCAGACGCTTTTCAGAAATGAAGAAACTGAGCTCTCTGTAACTCAATATCCTTGACGGCTGCTGGACCTCTAGCATGAGAAACATTTTCAATTTCCGTCAGCTTTTTGTTGGAGCGTGATGTTCTCTGGAGATATTGGCTTAGATAGTTTCGGAATCCACGCAAAGAAGACGAGCAGGGCCGTAGGAAGAGGAGGAGGAAGGGACAGATGGAAAGAAAGGGAGACGGAAAAGAAAAGAGAGATGCTGGGAAGTGAAGGATTCCAACCTTGCCTTCGTCCTCCTCACTGCCTCAGTGGGCACGAATCAGATAACGCCGCTGGTCGGGACGATGCGCTCTTTCCGCTTGACAAGTTTGGCATTCCTGATCGCTTTCCCCTTCTTCCAAAACTCTTAGGCTCTGGGCAAATGGAAGCTGGCTGTCACTGTAAATGTCTTCTGACAAATGTGAGAAAACCGAGCGGGTCGACTCGGTCCGAAATCCTAGGAGATTCCGATATCTTCTTTATTGCACTGTGAGTCTTTAGAGGTGGAAAGATCTCCTGCGGTCGATAGTCTCCAGTTCATGAAACTAGAAAAGCTGTCTTAATCTCATCGGCATAAAGTACTCCAGGAAAACGAGAAAAACTTTTCTCTGATGCCTTGAAATGAATGGACTCAATAGGATAAATTGATTGCTCTTCAAGTCATATATCAATGTGCTTTCTGTTTGTTCGTGCCTCAAATATATCATATTACGATCTTCATGGAGGTGGGTATTCAAATGTTTGTTGTTTGTTTGTTTAATTGCTTCCTCTTCTCTAGAAAGATGAAACTCCCCAATGCGATTAAATGACGAAACGTTCATATTCATCTTCCAATCACCTATCATAAAATCAGTCTTGAAAACCGGTTATGATTACGCTGTCTTTAGATCGTTATTTGTGAACTAAAGACAGATGCTGATGAAAATATTGTTTTGTGAGCCAAGCTGTAGGGTTTATATTTATCCAACCACTTTTGCAGCAAATAATACTGCCATATTAATCCTTTCATACGATGTTATCTTATCCGATATCATTTAATTCAATCATGCTGCCTTCTTTTTTATCTCTTACTGGGTTGGTTTGAGCGTGTTTTCGTCATTTATTCATTCAAAATTCCATCAATCACGTTTATGTGATCATTGTAAAATTATCATGATATTTACGTGCTAGTTCACACTTAGGAACTAACGGTGTCTCATCAAAGTATCATGTTGATCATCAACATACGTGTTCAACCAATTCGTCTTCATGTTTGCAAAAGGGATAAAGGAATCGAGAATGTTTCTTTTCACAGCCAGAAATTGCAACATTAAAAAAATCTCTGATATTATTTTCACCCCATCTTGCAATGTGGGTCTTCGAATTGGTTTGTTTTCTCTGACAACACGGGTCTCGAAAGGGTTGTGGAAGTGAATGTCTGTTGCCTCTGTTAAACCTGCTTAGAGCGCCCGAGAAAAGGCATCAGAGGTAAAACGGCAAGGCTGTTTGTGCGAGGAATTCACACCACACCCTCCCAAACCCTTCGCACGGCATGAAAGACCCTTCAGACACCTCGGCAACCGCGGGCCGGGTCTAGACTTTGTTCCGCTGGCCCGAGGCTAAACGTCAGGAGCAAAGACAACATATCGAGGCAGACTCTTAATAAGAAGCTGTGATTCCACCTCAGCGACGGCGCGCAGAGGCCAGAGAGAGAGTGAGGGGGGGGGGGGGTGTTGAACCCCAGGGCATTCAAATGTAGCAGCCGAACGATCTGATACACCAGCGTCTTCCTGCCATCGAGGACTTGCTGGCGCCGTGGATGTGCGAGTCGAGACCCTAGAACTCCTCTCAGACCCGCCTCAAGCCAATTGGTGTCTGTGACATCGGCACTGCCCACTGCTGTTCCTCGCCACTGCCGATAGATTATTGTTTTCGTCCCATTTTTAGATCATTTGCGATGCTCCCCTTTGTTGCGAGACGCTGTGTCTGTCTCGCCCAGAGGTAACCGTGTCAGGCTCAATGACCACTAAGAGTTCTGGAGTACTTTAACGGTTGTGAGTCAAGTGAGTGAAATTTCGCCTTGCACTTTCATGTGTTGGCTGCAGATGGAAGTATCGCAACAGTATATTATTTTTACTCTCGTCGCCGGAAAATTTCAATCTGGCTTCAGACACTGTGTGGAGACAGGGTGCCGGGGTAATATCCTGAAGACATTCAGTTTCAAGGCTCTGAGTTACTTATCTAGAGATGCAGCGTACTTTGAAAGTCAATGAATATCTTGTAAGTTTGCCCTCTGCTCCCGTCCCCACCCATCCCCACCCTCATTCCACCCACCCTTTACTATTTTTACCTCACTCCCGCCTTATCCCTCTTCTTTTCTCATTGACGTTTATTGAATACAGTATGTTTAAAGTACCATACTACATCACAAAATCAACACACACAAACGCCTTTTACTCATGTGTGCAAACGATTGAGTTGTAGGGGATTATTCCGGCTTCAATGTTTATGTTCATTCGACCTTACAAAGTTGCGCGTCCACAGAAGGGCTAGCGCCCACTGTGACAGCGTCCTTGTATTCGTGATGGCGCCTGACCCTTCAGGGCGACGTCATTTAGCCTCCCATTCTTCCTAATCAGCGAGCGCATTGTTGTTCATAATGGCGCCCCTTTCTCGCGGCCGCTGGAAAACGAGAACAGAGAAACGTAGCCCCGTAGGAAATGCATTGACTCACGCGTCGCTTTGAAGTTGTTTTACTACCTTGCCTACTTAAACGCACTGGACGAGAGCACAGTTAACAATGTTTTCCACGTTTTCCTTTTTTTAAAACAACTTTCGCTTTTGTCTGGGGTTACCTCCCTTGACAAACGCTCCTAATGGCGGCAGATAGTTTGTTACATTATGATGCAAGTCTGGCCCTGTTGGTCCTTCCGTTCCTCCTAGCGGGAAATTAGCGCTCCTAACTCGATGTCAATGCCTGACCTTTGAACATCCTTTCTTCGCGTGGACGACTCCTTTGAAAATCCAGTTTGACTGGGCTTCCGTCATTTGCATAAAAGCCCCCTTTAGGGTTTCTTCGCTGGCTGCGGATCGGACTGATACAGCTGCTGTTGCGTTATTTCGAACCTGGGGTCATTTTGTACGGGCGTTGCCAAGGTTGCAACAATGCGGGGCGAGATCAGTGACAAATCACATAGGGCAGCTGCATCACGATACTTCCCTTCCTCAGCTGGAACCCATGTCAGTCGAGCTTTCGGGGCCTCCTGCAGTAGCTCCAGTAGCTCGCACAAGGGCGGTGCCAAGCAGTGTTTGCCATAGAGGGAAGGTGGGAGGGTGGCGGGGTGTATCAGTGTGTGGTGGAAAATTTATTACCCACTTGCACATCCGTAGTGCAAGAGTTTTGCAGTGTTTACCGAGTTTTTCCACATCTATCAAACCCCAGTTTTTTCATTTAGTCTCATTAAATATCTGTGTTTCATCAGTAAAATATCATTTGTTCACTGCAAGATTCGTTTAATGAAATCATAACGTGTGTTTAATATCTACGATGTCAATGGGTTCACTGTATATGTTCAATAAAAATTGCAGCTTCATTGCAATTGATAATTTGGGCAGTTATGCACGCACGCGCGCGCACAAACACACACACACGCATACACAGACACACGCACGCACGCACACTTACACGGTTTGGGGCCGCTATTGCGGGGGGCCGCTATTGCAGGATTTTTTTGGTCACAAGTTCTTAAGGCCATTTTGATTCTTTTGTCCTAAAACGCCTAATAAACATAAAATGTTTGTTACTTTTTTAACTTAGAATTTTTTCCGTTTTTTCAAATAATTGCAGTTTATTAGGCGTTTTAGGACAAAAGAATCAAAATGGCCTTAAGAACTTGTGACCCAAAAAATCCTGCAATAGCGGCCCTCCGCAATAGAGTGCCGACACACACACACACACACAATCACACTCACACACACATACACACACGTACATGCACACGCACACACACACACACACACACACACACACACACACACACACACAAACACTCACACACTCACACACTCGCGCGCACACACACACACACACACACACACAAACACATAAACACAAACTCGCACACACACACAAACACATACACACACACACGCGCGAACACACACATAAACACACACACACACACACAATACACACGCACACACACACGCACACGCACACACACACTCACACACACACACACACGGACACACACGGACACACACACAATACACACACACGCACACGCACACACACACTCACATACACACACACACACACACACGGACACACACACACACACACACACACGCACGCACATACACACACACGCACACACACACAATCATACACACGCTCACACACACAGACACACGCGCGCGCGCACACAAACACACACCCTACAGAAGCCTACACACTGTGACTCTGTCCACAGGGCTTGCCAAACCGCTACCGAGAGAGCTTCAACTGCCTGACCTGTGCCCCTGGCTGCGACTCTTGCGTGGACTCCAGTCCCTGCGTGCTTGCTCTCAACTGGATACAGCGCTCCATTCTGCTCGGCGTGTCTGGACTCATCATGTGCTTCATCCTCGTCCTGCTCTGGTTTACCTACCAGTACAGAGAAGTCAAGGTAAGCACACCCAAGCCATTGTATTTCTAAACAGGTAATAAAATAGCTAAAGTGTGGTTTAATACAGCGACATGTCTGGGTCTCAAACCGATTTACACTTTACCCCGTTGTCGCGTTTATCTCTACTGGCTAATGATAGGCTCTCCCTCGAGGAACGACGTAGCCGTCCTAGAGGAGAGAGGCCTTAAGATAAACAAGAGTTTACATCTAAACTTAACCACCACTCCTTGGGGGGCACCACAAAACATCAAACAATGTCAACAGACAAGTGAATAAATGACCAACTGAATCGGGGTAAAAATAAACAAATCAGTTTAATCAAAAACAAACTCCTCCTCGCTGCACAAGGCCGCAAAGGAAAGAGCAGGCAAGTGATTAAAGGCGAAGGAAAGAAACCAAAACAAAGTCAGGCAGCGGAAGTAAGATGGAAGCACTTCCGCTACTAGAAACAGGAATACAAATCAACAACAAACAACTAGCATCAAAGGAAGTGAACAAATTCGAGCATGAAAAAATGACACGCACAAAGAAGCAGTATCTAAGTCACCGGTGACTAGACTTACTAGCAATGTGTAAACAAAACTTCACCTCCCTTCACTCCGTCATACAAATACCAGAAACTGGAATTTATTCACAATGCAGTTCTGGTATGAAAAAAGCACCCCTTCCAAACACTCGTTCTAATGCTCGCTGTAAGAACGAGAGAAATCTCACCACAGAGATTAAAGTCTACTACTTCCACAGTAGCCCAAAGTTGCACCCACTCTCCAACCCACAAACAGTCTCCAACTTCACTGCAAAACATTTAACAAACCAATGTTAAATTGAAATCTCCACTTCCCCTGATATCCCGGAATGTTAGGAAACAAACAACCTCCACAGAAAGATTTTTTCCCGTCCCTTTACTCAGTCTCCTTTAGCTAAGTTACTCAAACGAAGCCACGCATAACGTCTTTCCCCTGTCTGCATATCAATGAGCCCAAACCCCCGTTAGCTCCGCCCCCCTTCCCCTTGGTGACGCACTTCCGCCCACGTCTCTCAACCAAGGAAAAACAAATAGAGGCAAATCAGACACGCGCAGAGCCGCACTCACGCGCTCCTTTCTCGCACGACAAACCTGTCCAAAAACAAGCTCCCGTGAGCAGTGAAACAGTTGCCGAATATGAAGCGAAGAAAGAATGAAAAAAGTTTCAGCTTACCCTTTTTCGAAGTCCGGACCGCTCGCAGTCCAGAACTCTCTAATCCTGTCATAGAACAACCTGACACAACCAAGTCAGAGTTACGCTAACCCAAACCTCACAGAAAAACTAGTGCACGACCCACTACCCCTTCCCCCCTTTCAGTCCGTCGAAAGTATACCGTCTTAAGCTCCGTGCTTAGACAAGTCTCAGAAGAAAACAGTTCCTCTTAGAAGGTTCCCGGTAGTACAGCGAAGAAATACGCCTCCAAGCGTCTCTGCGTCGTGGCGACAGGTAGGCTCCCACGCCCCGCTCCTGACCTGAGGTGTCACTGACTAACGAGCACCGCGCTTGCTACCCAAGTCAGTAAAATTCGGAAAGTCCATCCGAATGCAGCAGGAATCCCCCTGGTCATCAGTACAAGTGCGAAATAATTTCATCCTACAAGAAGATCAGTCCATTCATCGCTCTTCTCTCGTTGTATATCTCCCCTACAACCATTGGCTGCGCCTATCACCGCTTCGCGCGAGTAAACAAACGCTAGCGTCCTGACCGTCCCGCTTCTAACCTGTCCTCTCACCCTGACAGTTAGGCCACAACCAATGTGGGCTTCAACACCAGTCCGTTGGTGTTTTTGTTAGACCCCAAAATATAGCACACAGCTAGTCATAACGAAGTTGTAACTCCCGGAGTTACTACGGAAAAAAGTACTTGCATATCAGCCTTCACCACCGTTGAGGAAAAGCACACCACGTGCTTCGAAGTACCATTCGCCGATCTCGATGCTGGCCCGCGCCGACGTAGGTAGAGTTCTCACTAACTCCCGAGGAGGCAGGCAATTGCGGGATGCAATAGTAGAAACGACAGAGTGCTCGTAGAGCGCGTACACAGGTTTTCAGCCTGGAAACATACAAGCGAGTGCCTAATGAGAAACTACGCTTTCTCCCCCAAGAATTTACACATGCGTGATTCAACATAGAGCGATGCACCCTTGCCCAAACGCTTAGTTGAACAAACTTGCCCGCACCCAGCGAGTAAGATGAATTTAACCATTCCCGGTTCACAAATTGAATTACAATATCACGACTTAATGGAGAGAGGCATTTCCCCAACCTTTCTCCAAAGATTGAGTTCAATTCTGAGACACTATTCACTCATGCACAATGAATGACCCTTTTTCCCGCCTTAACCAACGGTCAATTTTCCCAAGGCAAAGAATTGTCGCAAATCGTACGTTACCTCAAATCATCAGGCCGTGACGCCTCCCAAAGCAAAACTTTGCTCCATTCAACCAAAGGCTCTCTTTCCCCACTCTCGCGGCCGACCCAGCATAGGCCTCCAGCGACGAGTTTCCCACCAGAGCGAAACAATTTCGCCTCAGCCACCCGTGCGGCTTTAGTGTGGCAGCACAGATGGCTCGCCCAACCTTCCCATCCAGACGATGGATATGATCTGATCAGACGCCCGCTGTCAGATCCGACGTTAACTCTGTCACGTGATTAACTCCCAATCACAGCTCAGTAATTTCGCGCTCTTTGACCATCTCCCAATCATTGCTCGGCTAATTTTCGCGCTCTTCAGACCCGTGTCGAATAGTGTGTAAACCCCGTGGCATACCAACGCACCCCTCAACCCTTCAACTAACCCCCTGAGGTGACGTCGCTTCCCCCCGCCACACGAAACTATCTGCCGCATTGCGGTAAAACGGTCCGAACGCGTAATTCAATGCAACCCCATGCACTGACATTTACGGCACCACATCACACCCAAGTCACGTTTCGCGACACCCGTGATCCCTGGGCAGCTTGATCAATCCTTCCCAGGTACCTCACAACAAACATAGTTTACACCAGACGTTCTCCTGAGCGTGATGCTGGGCAACTTGCAAGACATTCGACAACGTCGCGTGGCGGAGCGGAAGCTCGTGAGGAAATTCAACACTCGTCGCACAGGGCTCAACCGCAACATGGAATGTATGGCTCACTACAAATGAGGAGGCTTGACCTCACACAGCGTTTGCCCGATGAGACGTTGAGAAGTCTGCCTATTAAAAAAACACACTCACCCGCCAGTGACTCTTCACTACGGCCAGATGAAAGAGTGCTACTCCGAAAGATTGCCCAAGAACTTTCTCCCCAGCCTCTGCTAGCAGCAACCACAGCTCTCGCAGCCGCCACAGTCTGTATCCCACAGCCACCACAGTCTGTAACCCACAGCCACCACAGTCTGTAACCCGCAGCCACCACAGTCTGTAACCCGCAGCCACCACAGCCTGTAACCCGCAGCCACCACAGTCTGTAACCCGCAGCCACCACAGTCTGTAACCCGCAGCCACCACAGCCTGTAACCTGCAGCCACCACAGTCTGTAACCCGCAGCCACCACAGTCTGTAACCTGCAGCCATCACAGTCTGTAACCCACAGCCACCACAGTCTGTAACCCACAGCTACCACAGTCTGTAATCCGCAGCCACCACAGCCTGTAACCCGCAGCAGCCACAGCCTGTAACCCGCAGCCACCACAGTCTGTAACCCGCAGCCACCACAGTCTGTAACCCGCAGCCACCACAGCCTGTAACCCGCAGCCACCACAGCCTGTAACCTGCAGCCACCACAGTCTGTAACCCGCAGCCACCACAGTCTGTAACCTGCAGCCATCACAGTCTGTAACCCGCAGCCACCACAGCCTGTAACCCGCAGCCACCACAGTCTGTAAACCGCAGCCACCACAGTCTGTAACGCGCAGCCACCACAGTCTGTAACCCACAGCCACCACAGTCTGTAACGCGCAGCCACCACAGTCTGTAACGCGCAGCCACCACAGCCTGTAACCCGCAGCCATCACAGTCTGTAACCCGCACCCACCACAGTCTGTAACCCGCAGCCACCACAGCCTGTAACCCGCAGCCACCACAGTCTGTAACGCGCAGCCACCACAGTCTGTAACCCGCAGCTACCACAGTCTGTAATCCGCAGCCACCACAGTCTGTAACCCGCAGCCACCACAGCCTGTAACCCGCAGCCACCACAGTCTGTAACGCGCAGCCACCACAGTCTGTAACCCGCAGCTACCACAGTCTGTAATCCGCAGCCACCACAGCCTGTAACCCGCAGCCGCTGGCCACAGACTTGCTGCAGCAGCCCAGCAGCTACGACGACTCACACCAGGGAGACTACGCCTGACGACGGGCGCTCGAGAGCGCACGCGGACAGCTAACAGCCCATTTCAGGGCTAAAAGAAATCAAGAAAGAATACAATTAGTTGGACTTAGTGTGACAATTCACCGTTCATTATTGTCAGTCCGACCCCGGCAACCTCCCCTTGTTATTGTATTAACAAACATAGCGACAGGCAATTAAGACGTACGCAATAGACACCAACTCCACTCACTGGGGAGTATTCCAACCCGATGCTGGCCTCTAACCGCATACAAGGGTTAATCTCACAACAATTTGCCAACATAGCCTTCTCAGGTACCCGGATTTACTCCTGGGTGGGGAGAAGCAATGTAAGTGAAAGCACCTTGTTCATGGATGTGACTCTAGAATCGGCGCAGCTTCAAACACCGCACCCACTAGCCGCAAGCGAATACAGGTCAAGCGCGCTGACCACTCGGACACAGTGTCTTACTTGAGTTGAGTTAACATATGGTAACGTAAAGTAACAATTCAGCGAAACGTAACGTACCGTAGCGTAACATAACGTTACCCAACACAACGCAACACAACACTGTAAGGTAGCGTCGCATAATATAACATGAAATATGCTTTATTCATCCAGCATATGGAAAGTAAGGGTTACATTTCACAGGCAGTAGATATTGGCTATATACAACAGAAACTTCCCCATGCAAGAAAAAAGGTGATAAACAAGGGGTGAAATAGAGTGAACAAGGGGTGAAATAGAGTAAACAAGGGGTGAAATAGAGTGAACAAGGGGTGAAATAGAGTGAACAAGGGGTGAATTAGAGTGAACAAGGGTGAGTGGGTGCGTTGCCAGAAGTTAAGATCATACTGCAGTGCTAGAATAGATAGTGTTTAAAATACTTGTATGTGTGTGTGTGTGTGTCTGTATGTGTGTGTGTCTGTGTCTGTGTGTGTGTGTGTGTGTGTCTGTGTGTGTGTGTCTGTGTGTCTGTGTGTGTGTGTGCGTGTGTGTGTGTGTGCGTGTGTCTGTGTGTGTGTGAGAGAGAGAGAGAGAGAGAGAGAGAGAGAGAGAGAGAGAGAGAGAGAGACAGACAGACAGACAGACAGACAGACAGACAGACAGACAGACAGACAGACAGACAGACAGACAGACAGACAGACAGACAGACAGACAGACAGACAGACAGACAGACAGACAGACAGACAGACAGACAGACAGACAGACAGAGAAAGAGAGAGAGAAAGAGAGAGAGAGAGAAGCAACGAACCGCTTTCATTGTCTGCAATACTGTCACCCTCATTAACGTGATCAACAATCTGGGGAGCAGATTTGCAGACGCTCGATTCCCTTAGCAGCAGAGGCAACATGGATATTGGTATTATATATTCAGAGCAGGTGTTGCAGATTCTGTGATTGTTTTGTTCAAAGAAATATTCATGCATCTAATTATATTCTTTTTAATTCTGTCTGTGAAACAATTCTGGAAGTTATCCTACCAGTCATTTCGTTCATGAGATTACCACAAATCCAGTCGCAATCATTGGTACACGGAAGTCAGGTTTCCTCATGTCTTCAAAACGGCTGAATACAACCAAGTGCAATGATGATAATAATACAAGACTCTTGGAATACCTTACATGATTACAACCGTACCCTCTGCTTTTCATGCAGGACCCCTCCCCAGCGTACTTCAGCACTCCCTTGACCCAGTTTAGCGAATCTTTCGTTTAGACAAGCAGCTGACAAGGCAGACAGGTCCGAGGTCAAGAACAGACGGCCTCAGATTGGGGAGAAAGGCAATGAAACCCAGTCAGGAGACGAAGCTCTGGGATAGAGGTAGAGGAGACTGGGAGTAGGCACCGAAATGAGGAATCTAATTACACCATTATCAGATTCCTTCTCTAAGGAGAAACAACGAGACGACTCGACCAAAGCGCGAACAGTGTCTGCAGTGCAAATCAGAGAGCCTGGCAAGCACTCTTTACATGGACACAGTGCGACTGGAAACCCTCAGACTCATTGGGGGTGGGTTGAAGTGTGTGGGTTTCTCATTGGATTGCTATGCGTGCGCCGGCCAACGTCTCTGCGTGGTCTCCTTGGTCATCAACCAGTCTCGCAGTTTGCCTTCAGCAATTGGCGCCGTCCTTGATGACTTGCGTCCCAGTCTTTCAGTCTAAGCCCATAGTGATGGAACTGTCTCTCACCTAAATGGTCGAGAGGAATTGTATGCAATTACGGTAGAGTTCATTACCACGAAGGGCCATCTTCAAAATCGGCGTTATTATCAATACAACTGCCGTCGGTGACACGGATTCCAGTAGCTGTGCCATGCCTCCTCCTCCTCCTCCTCCTCCTCCTCCTCCTCCCCCTCCTCCTCCTCCTCCTCCCCCTCCTCCTCCTCCTCCTCCTCCTCCTCCTCCTCCTCCTCCTCCTCCTCCTCCTCCTCCTCCTCACTCCTCCTCCCCCTCTCCTCCTCCTCCTCCTCCTCCTCCTCCTCCTCCTCCTCCTCCTCCTTCCCCTTCCCCCTTCCCGCTTTCTCCTCCTCCTCCTCCTCCTCCTCCTCCTCCTCCTCCTCCTCCTCCTCCTCCTACCCCTCCTCCCCCCTTCCCCTTCCCCTTCCCCCTTCCCCCTTCTCCTCCTCCTCCTCCTCCTCCTCTCCGCCTCCTCTCCCTCCCTCCCTCTCTCTCTCCCTCCCTTCCTTCCTTTCTTCCTTCCTCCCTCCCTAATCCCTCCCTCCCTTCCTCCCTCCCTCCCTCCCTCTCTCCCTTCCTCCCTTCCTTCCTTCCTTCCGTCCTTCCTCCCTCGTCCCTTTCTTTCTTCCTCCTCCCTTCCTCCTCCTCCCTCCCTTCCTCCCTCCCTCCCTCCTCGTCGTCGTCGTCGTCTTTTTTTCTTTGTCTTCGTCCACGTATTTGTCTTCGTCTTCTTCTATTGCACATCCTTTCTCTCAGTCTTTTACTATTTCTTCTTCTTCAATTTTTTCCGTTTACTTCATGTCGTCGTAACCAGCACCACTACCACCATCACCACGACCGCCATCATCACCATCATCGTCGTCATCATTTCACCCACCCCCAACCACCAACACAACGACCATCACTACCATCTTAACCACCTCCATTACCACCATCAGTACCATCTCTACCACCACCACCAGTACCATCTCTACCACCACCACCAGTACCATCTCTACCACCACCAACACTACCATCAGAACCACGACGAGCATCATCACCGCTACCACGATCACTCCCACCACCATTACCATTTGAAAAGTTTCACTTTCAGTTCCGTTCTACCTTGCAGGTGCTGAAGGCTGCCAGTCCTGTGTTGCTGCGGATCATCCTTCTAGGAGCCACCTTCCTGTACTGTCCGGTACGCTCTCCCTTCCTGTCAGCATAGAGTCAGGACACTGGTAATCCCTCTCATCTTGATGAGTGAACGTGCGCACAAGCAAGCAAGCAAGCAAGCACACCTCTACATATGCACGCACACACACTCACACTCACACGCGCATTCACATATTCACACGCGCGCCCACACATTATCAAATGCGCATTCTTGTTCACACGCACACTCCTACACGCGCATAACGCAAGTTTGCACATTCGCACATGAATATGCGTCCCTCTCCCCGCCCCCCTTCTCTCTCTCTCTCTCTCTCTCTCTCTCTCTCTCTCTCTCTCTCTCTCTCTCTCTCTCTCTCTCTCTCTCTCTCTCTCTCTCTCTCTCTCTCTCTGTATCTCTCTCTGTCTCTCTGTCTCTCTCTCCCTCTCTGTCTCCCTCTCTCTCTGTCTCTCTCTCTCTCTCTCTCTCTCTCTCTCTCTCTCTCTCTCTCTCTCTCTCTCTCTCTCTCTCTCTCTTTCTCTCTCTCTCTCTCACACACACACACACACATACACACACACACACATACACACACACACACACACACACACACGCACACAAACACACACACACACACACACACACACACACACGCACACACACAACGACAACCAAAGCCATAAATGTATTATCACAGACAAGTTATCACGTCCACACGCTATCATGTACATCTACAGTAAGATAAAATGTAAAAAGAGAAAAACCACGCGCACAACACATATACTTACACACAAATGCGTACTGTACACGCACGCACGCATACACATACGGCGACACACACACATACGCGCACTCATACGCACACACTTGCATGCATTCAAACACGCAAGTTCACATATGCACGCACGCAAGTGCGCATGTGCACAGTGACACAAGCACACAAAGACAAAGACAGTCTAGGTTTACACACACTGCACAAAAACACTGTATACGCACACACGCTCGAGCACACCGGTACACTCACATATATACATAAGCACAAGGCTATACATAGTCAATACTGAGTATTACACGCAGTGCACCCGTCCTCTTTCATTGACCAATCAAATCTCTTCTCAGGGGCGCCTGGCACTTCAAGAACGTTCTAACCTTCTGTTTGGTTGCTATAGGCAACACATTCAAAGTATGTCAAGATTGATGTCCTCTTATCCGAAGGATTTATTGAGTAAAGATTTTCTGTTATGGTTTTACCCCTTACAGATTTTCTGTTATGGGCTTTTCCTGTAAAGATTTTCTGGTGGCGATTAGGTGGGAGTTTGTTTTGCCACTTAACTCAAGTAAACCACGCACTCTTGTCGTGGGATAAAAGCCGCCTGTGGTAAACCCGGAACTTCTTGTCCTACTTTTCTAGAGACGCTGTTTACATCGGTGTCTCTGTTTTTCCAGCACTCCGTTTGTCGTATGGTTTCTTATGTCCACTATCAGAGTCGGGGTCTATACGTAACTGCGTCGTGGACTCCTGCGACTTGCGTAGATGCTCATGAGTTGCTCATAAAAACGAAAACTTTTACTCTTGCTGCAGCTGAAAATGTAGTTTTTACTTCGTCTCTCGCTCCATCCACATGCCAGTATTTTCCTGATATTTTATCCCAGCTGCGTTCATGCCATGAGAGTTTTCTACCTCCTGCGTCTCTTATTATGGGGGCAAAACATTTCCTTTGGTCAAGCATTTCCGTGCAAAGCAAAGAAGACATTTTGATGGCAGTGCTACTGATAGTGATGTTGATGATGACGACGATGATAATGATGATGACGACGACGACGACGGCAGCGGCGGCGGCGACGACGACGACGATTGTGTTGATGATGACGACGACGATGATGATTGTTCCCTACATTCTCATTCTTCTATGCTAATCAAAGACGTTCTCAAACTTGTCATGTCATAGATGAGAGACCGCGAGGAAGCCCTGCTGATCTCTATCTTATGGGATCATTTTTCTCTGTCCTTTTTTGTGATCACCAGATATGTAGGTCGTCAGTCGACATTACCCTCGACGCCAGAACGATCTGCTTCTTCCCCTCGTCACCAAGGGAACTTTTTGTGAGGTGCGCTTGTAAATCAATTTCTGCCACCGGATTCCTCATCATCGAACAAGCTGCTTATGCGTTGAGTGGCTATCTTCTTATTCCGTTATCTCCACTTGAATCTAATGACAGCCAGGGTGGATGAAAGAGACGTCAGGTGAGTCAATGGAACGTGAGGTGAATGTCGTTCTTTGTGTTGCAGCTCATTGTGGGCTACTTCGAGGCCAGCGTGCTGACCTGCTGTCTCAGACTTTGGTTCCGTGAAATCGGGTTTTCCATTTCCTACGGCGCCCTGCTCTTGAAGACGTGGAGGTAAGTGCCCGGATTGGCTAAAGTCCATTCACTGGCTGAGTAAGATCTCAAGCGTTAGAGATGTGCATGAGAAAACCATCCCTCATTCGCTCCTCGCGGAGGCCATTCTGCAAGATCTGAATCGATAGAGCCGTTATGAAATGCCGTAGACATGTACTGACTCGCTGACCAAGCACCATGTGCACTTGACTGCAACCCAGGCAAAAAGACACGATGAAGGAGGCACTTCTTGTCGAATCGTCTTGATCCATTTCTAGCCTGTCTCGATATATAATTCATCATGTGGCTGCACTTATTTCGAATACATTGTACTCCGAAAGAGAATCAATTATCACTTCTTGAAATCTCCGTCTACCTTCACCAATTCAGAATTGTGCTAAACAAACTGATTTTTATTTTCTGTTTAATGTATAACCATTGTTACGAAGAACCAGAAACGTATTTTAATACATCCAACAGACAAAAAAGATTACGGTCACCTATGTTCTAGCGGCCGCTGAAGAAAAAAGAATTCAACGAATTATATCTACGGGCTCTTCGATAAACATTGAGCCATCATGAGCATCGAGGAGTCAGGCTCTATATGAGAAGTAAAATTATCAGATGCACACCGGCATACAAGGATAACTATCGAAAATTTACTTTGGTAATCATCTTTTAGGTATTATCATTGTTGTTGAAAATTATTTCTGGAAAAGCTCAATCGACAATTACTTGAGTTATTTACGGTATTCTAGACTGCAGTTCCCGATCATAAACTTGAATTTATTTTTTGTTCATATGAAAACATTTATTGATTTAGAATTTACTTCCTCATCTAACAAAGTATTGTCCCAACTTCAGGAGTAGACTTGTTCTAAACTGATCAAGCGCTAATTCATTGCTTTCCAGCTGAGGGACGTCTAAGTAAAGTGTGTATTTTCATCCGTGATCTGAGGCGCGTTGCGAACGGCGAGATTTGCCAAGATTTGCCAAGGAAAGCAAGAAAACGAAGCATTCACAACGCTCCCGCTGCGAGGAAAACGAGGCCTAGGCGAGACTTCGCAAGCAGGGCGCGCTGCAAACGGCGAGATTTGCCAAGATTTTCCAAGGAAAGCAAGAAAACCAAGCATTCGCAACGCTCTCGCTCCAAGGAAAACGACGCCTAGGCGAGACTTCGCAAGCAGCTCTGAGAGGTGGTCCGCCTAGCGAGAATAACGAGAAACAATGGCGGCTTTGCGACACACGAAGTTTGACTTTGTGTTCCAAGATTATACATTTTTCAATGTAACCATCCCAACTGCCAGTTGGCAGCAGTTGCAGACCGATGAGTGCTTGTTTCACTGCGCTGTAGACATACGTCGTACGTCCTCTTTTGGCACTCAGCAATGCTGTATAGACGTACGTTGTACGTCCTCATCAATCGCTTTCTATACCATCTCCCGCATCGGTCAGGCTATTTGCCGAAATGGCGCTAATAGGCAATCATAGTGCGTCCTCCAGGAACTTCGCTTTGGCATAATTTGTATCTAAATGAGGGTGCGCGTGCAACACAAGAAAGTGTATCTGTTATGTCGAATAGAACAGCAGACGAATTTCTTTGCTGTGAACGAATGGATCAGAGTAGAGGTCCATTGCTGCCTGGTCAGGAATCTGCGGTGTGTGTGTGGGTGGGTGGGGGTGGGGTGGCGGGGGGGGTCCAATCTTCTTCTTACAAGCCGGCGTGGTGGGGAGCGGCTTTAGTCAGCGGAGGGGGGGGGGGGGGGGGGGGGAGGGGCGGGTTTCCAAATTTCTTCTTAGGCACAGACGGGGGGGTGGGGGTGGAGCTCGCACAACTAATTTTGTAGCCAGCGGGGTGGGCGTGGGTGGGGGAGTTTCCCACAACTTTTTTTAGCCAGCGGGGGGGTGTTCCCTTTTAGCTAAGGCCACACCCGATGAGAGCATTTTTCCGCCCCCCCCCCCCCCCCCCCACCCCCGCCCCCCCCCCCCGCCCCGCCACCCCCCCCCCCCGCTTGCTAAAAATAGTTTGGCCCCCCCCCTTGCTAAAAAAAGCTTGGAACCCCCCCCCCCCCCCCCCCCCCCCCCCCCTCCCCCCCCCCCGCTTGTTGAAGTTTGGAAGTTCTCCCCCCCCCCCCTTGCTAAAATATTGGAAAGCCCCCCCCCCCCGCTTGCTAAAAATAGTTTAGAAACACACACACACACACACACACACACACCACACACACACACACAACCACACACGCACACCGCTAGCTAAAAATAGTTTTGGAAACCCCACCCCCACCCCCCGCAGATTCCTGACCAGGCAGCAATGGACATCTACTCTGACACCATTCGTTCACAGCAAAGAAATTCGTCTGCTGTTCTATTTCGACATAAACAGGTACACTTGCTGTGTTGCGCGAGCAACCCTCATTTAGATATAAATTATGCCAAAGCAAAGTTCCTGGAGGACGCACTATGATTGCCTAATTAATGTCTTCGAAATGCTTAGAAATGAGCATATATATCGTTATTCCCTTCTTGAATATGATATATATTTAAGCTATTATAATTAAACCAGAACTATATTTGACCAAATTACGTTAGAAACAGCAACATTTAGAAAGACGGACATGCGGTCATAATATGGATCGAAATGGCGACCGCATGTCTGTGTTTCAAATTAAAATGTTGCTGTTTCTAACGTAATTTGGTCAAATATAGTTCTGGTTTAATTAGAATAGCCTAAATATATCATATTCAAGAAGGGGATAACGATATATATGATCATTTCTAAGCTATAATCTAATATAATAATATAGGCTTGTTCAGGAGTACAACGCGCTGCATGAGCGCTTCATGTTGGCAATTGAGCGCTCTTTGCCTCTCCTGAACACCTAAGATGTAGTGCAGCGCTTCACTTGTTAAGGGGAGGTAAATCTTCTGCGCCCCATGTTGTGTTGATAGACGCAAAGAAAGTGTTTTATTTGCCACAGACATCGTTTATGCACGTTTAAATGTATTCTGCGCGAATAAAGTCCACTACTGTGTCATCCTTACTTGAAATTACTCGCACATACAGAGCGCTTGGGCCAAATAAAGCCCGTTCCAGTCCCAAAATGATGTTTCTGAGGGTTATTTTACGCATCGACGGCCAGTGCGGGATCGAAGACGCCATTTTGAAGTTGATGCAAAATCTTCTGAATCACGTCGGATTGGTGATTCACAGCGCTGCTCAGCGCTGAGTGAATCACGCCCCAAAATTGCCGTTCAGGAGTGAATCACACACAGCGCTGAGCAGCGCTTTGAATTGCTGCGTGCTGAACAAGCCTCAGATATCTGCCTCTGCCTGGCCTTCGAGGTGGTGACGTCATAACTGCTCCCGCAGCCGATCGGTTAATCACACTGCGTGCACGCCGTGCATTGGTCGCATGAGTTGCACGAGAAACACGAGTACAGTGACTCGGGCCAAGGATACCTGGGTCGTTGCTTATGGCCTAGTTCTTGCCTTGGACCGAGGCTAGAAATCTTGCTGGGCTAGGTAGCGCCGCAACGCGGCCCTGTTCGCTAGCACACACAAAAAGAGAAAAACTGCACGAATTACGAGTGATGTTTTATGAACCTGGAGTGTTTTTAACCAGATTTGATAGTCATGATCGCTGAACCTGCCAATCTCAGGCTCAGGGAAAGACTGGCTCTGCATTGATATGCTGAATCCGAGAGAGATGCCCATGTACACAGGTGTGCTTGTATTCCTTACCTTGCAGCTGAGGGTCTAAGTAAAGAGTGGGATTTTCATCTGTTATTTTATTTCGTTAGCACTCAAAAAAAGCCCAAACCCTCCATGAACTACGAGTGTAATGTGTGATGTATCCCGAGTATTTTGAAACCAGAATCGATAGAATTGTAACATAAGTCTTGATGAATTTGCCCCGCTGGAACACGCTCCAGAAAAATTCAAATCCCCATGTTCATTTTACGCATTGATTTCTCTACTGAAAGGAGCATTTATCAGATCAAAGAGAAATGTTGACAATACGTGCATATAAACTAGACTTTGTTTCTTTCATCCTCACAAAAATACTCAATGGGGGAGCAGACGGGGATCATGAACATTGGCAGAGTTTTTTCAGCTCGAAATATACTTTTAAGAAAACATTAACCTGCTTTGTCTCTGCAAGAAAGTAGTGCTGGATCACATGCATCCTTACAGCTCTCCTATCTGTCGAAGAACTTCAGCAGAGGAAAGAAAACAAAAAGGAAGTTTTTGGAATTCACGACGTCTGCGCCGAATGTCAGTCAGAGGCAGACTCCGACGTCTTCTATGATAAAATTTAAAAAGATGTGCAGTTTCTGAAGAGTCTCAGACAGCTTGTCATTTGGAATGGCGTCCAAGAAACATAACAGATTCGCATGATCTTTTAAAAACATGAACAAAGAAGACTCTTGGGCCAATTACAGCTGGATATGAATCATATCTCTGCTTCCAAAAGAATCGGGTCTACTAATGGGACCAATCATTTTTGGACGTGAATTGCATATTTGCTACCGACGACAAATTACTCTAATAATAGGGCCAATGATTGTCTGGAATGAAGAACATCTTTGCTACCGGTGACAAAGTTGCTGCGTGTCGCGGACTACAAAGTTGCTGCGTGTCGCGGACTACAAAGTTGCTGCGGGTCGCGGACTACAAAGTTGCTGCGTGTCGTGGACTACAAAGTTGCTGCATGTCGCGGACTACAAAGTTGCTGCGTGTCGCGGACTACAAAGTTGCTGCGTGTCGCGGACTACAAAGTTGCTGCGTGTTGCGGACTACAAAGTTGCTGCGTGTCGCGGACTACAAAGTTGCTGCGGGTCGTGGACTACAAAGTTGCTGCGTGTCGCGGACTACAAAGTTGCTGCGGGTCGCGGACTACAAAGTTGCTGCATGTCGCGGACTACAAAGTTGCTGCGTGTCGTGGACTACAAAGTTGCTGCGGGTCGCGGACTACAAAGTTGCTGCATGTCGCGGACTACAAAGTTGCTGCGTGTCGTGGACTACAAAGTTGCTGCATGTCGCGGACTACAATACACCCAAAACAACGTCGTCCAAGGCCTGCCTAGGACTATGCTGTCTTGTGGAAATGGAGCATGCCAGACCAACATCGATGTTCATTACAGCCCGGGGCCGTCGGGCACGGTTATGCGTGGTCTTCTTGAAGTCGTACAAAGGATGTCAACTCTCCTTTTAAAAATTGCTTGGGCTCCGAGACAGGTCTTGAAGTAAGAGAGAGGTTGACAAGGAGGCGGAGGATAAAAGTAAGCAGGGACGCACGTAATCAACTTGCTTTCAAGGAAAGGCTTTTAAACGTGAGCTGGGTAACAACAGAAAAGCCACGTCGATTCTGAAGAATTCTATTCACCTCTTGCAAGCGTTCTTTGTCCGTGCAAAATTGGGAAGATGGTTGTCATCAATACGATCAAGGACAAACTGACAATTCTTTTCCTCCACCTGCAATTAGATTTTTAAATAATTTTGATCACTCGCTGACGCCGGTACTCAGCCTGCCTGCTGTTTAACGCTGTTTAAGTGTATCTACACTTTGATCAGTTGAAGCTACTCTTTCTAATGTAGATATTCATTTTATTCTCCCTCTCGCAGAATGATGTAGCTACTACCATTGCATGTTAAAAAAAATTACATATATGATCTTACTCTTTCCTCTCCAGATCGTCCGTTGGACAAAAAGTAATCGTTACAACACACATTTACCGCGCATCTACGGCGCACTGCAGCAACACACACGCACGCACGCACACACACACAACACAAGCACACTCACTCACGGGACACACACGCGCGCGTGTACGCATACACGCACGCACACACATACACACACGCAGTTACACATACACACACACACACGCAGAAACACATGCACACACGCACACACACATACACACACGCACGCGCGCCCATATGCACGCACGCAGGCATGGACACAAACAGAGAGGAGGGTGTTAAAATCATGTTATCTAGCCGAATGAAACTAACATCTACATTTTGCAGGATCGAAAATTATGCGGAATGCTTAAACCCCCATATCTTATGTTTGCGTAGTGTCTTGAAGTCTAACGTAATGTATACCTTTGTTTCTCATTGTTACCCACTGATTTGGGTGAAATATTGGTTTTGACATTTTCCTTTGGAAACATCACTAGCGAAAATGAATTCCATAAGGTAAACTGGCTCTTAGAACATGCTTTTCAAGACCAACAGAAATGCTAAAGCTTGCATATTTAGAGGCAATGGAAATGGTGACCTCTGGGTCTTCCTCTCCCATTTTGGTCTGAAGTCCTGGGGTTCCTGACGGCGCCCTGTGGCAATTTGGACAACTATGGGCCAACGGTGCTCTGGTAAGCACACTGCAGAATTAGGCGCTGTGGGAACTTGGGCAGTGGACAGACTGCTGAAGGGTTCTCTTCCCGTCCTCTGCCTGCTCTCTTCTTACCTTCCCTGCTTTTCTGCTGTGCTGCGGTCCTCGGATCGAGGTTGACAGACGGTCCCAGACGAGGCAGGACGGCCGTTATAAATGATTTCGTGAAGAAGGTAAAGGTTGAAAACATCGAGGATAGTTGCACAGAAAAGGTTTGTTATTGCGTAGTCTTTGAAGATATGTGGAGTCTGCACGAAAGGGTGAATGTCCAATCAAAGTAGTACACAAACATCACAACAACAAAGTGTGCAGCATTGCTAATGTGTGTGCGTGCGTGTGTTCGCGCATGCACGCACGTGCGTAAGTGTGTTTGTGTGTGATAATGTGTGTGCGAGTGTGTTTATGTGTGTGTGTGTGTTTGTGTGTGTGCGTGTGTGCGTGTGTGCGTGTGTGCGTGTGTGTGTGTGTGTGCGTGTGCGTGCGCATGTGTGTGTGTGTGTGTGTGCGTGTGTGCGTAAGTGCGTGTTTGTTTGTATGTGTGTGTGTGTGTGTGTGTAAGCGTGTGTTTATATGTGTATTTGTATCTGTGTTTGTGTATGTGTGTGCGTATTTGTGTGTCTTCCTGTATGTGCACATGTGCGTGTGTTCGCGCAGACGACCCTTGCCTTACTTCTTCACTTAAAGTTGTGCCCTAATTGTAGCATTTCCTGGAAACAAACAAACAAACAAACGAAACAAGGTACATGTCTGGCATTTGTAACGAGGAGGTAAACTCGTCGAATACGAAATGCTACACCTTCCAGATGTAATTACTTTTGTATTAGTGTGTGAACGTGATGAAACTGAACATATGGTTTGGGTGGGGGGTGGGGGGTGGGGGTCGGGGTGGGGAGTAATGGAGTATCTGAATACGATAATGGTGACGACAACGACGATGATGACGATGATGACGATGATGACGACGATGATGATGATGATGATGATGATGATGATGATGATGATGATGATGATGATGATGATGATGATGATGATGATGATGATGATGATGATGATGATGATGATGATGACAACGACGATGAAGTCGTGACTTGCGCTTGACTTGGATTAAAGTGAGGGAAAGTTGCGCAGATCGTCAGCCTCACTCTCTCGTCCCGGCCTGTCTGTATCCAGTGGCAAGACAGAGTCAAGAAGACTGGAGACACATGAAGTTCAGAAGGCAGTGGGAAAGGCTTCCATAATCGGGCCACACTAGTGGACTCGTCAGAGAAGAGGGGTGTGAGAAAGACAGCCATGCTGGCTGAAAACACAAACTGGCGGGACACAACATCTGAGAGACTGCGTTTTTACGGTGTGTTATTTTAATTATTCGTCAGATTTTCGTTGTAATCTTTGCATGATATAACTGCGAACTCACTGAGAATTAACCAACCAAGATCGTTTGCTAGTCATATGCTGTTGGTTGATAGCTTGCATGGACCGCCAGCTAGATCGTCTTTCCGCACCCCTCTCCTCAGACGAGTCCAATAGTGTGGCCCGTTTATGGAAACCTTTCCCCGCCTTCCTTCCCATTGAGCCTCCAGGTGGTGGTCTTCCCCGCGCGGCCCGCCGGATCCAGTCTTCGCACTCGAGGGTAGTCACGTCCCGGCCCACCGAGAGTTTCAAACCCGTCCGCTGCCCTCACCAGGGTCTGCTGGCCAGTCAGAGCCATTGCCCGTATGCACAATGCACTCAGGTGTTCGAAAGTTGAAGTCAAGCCATCCGTGTTCGAAAGTTGAAGTCAAGCCATCCAGAACGCGAGCTAACAATGGCCTCCAATATCTTTGCACGTTTGCCAACCGGTCGAGCCAATAGTCCGCATCCATTTTTGACTCACATGCGAAGCAAAAGTGAGTCTATGTACTGAGCCGTGTCGTCCGTCCGTCCGGGCGTCCGGGCGTCCGTCCGTCCGTAAAAAACTTAAACGTTGGATTTTTCTTGGAGACTATTAAGTCTATCAACACCAAATGTGGCATGATGGTGTATGATGACAAGGCCTCAAAAAACATACACAGGAGCCATAAATGTGGTCTCAAAAACAGTCATTTTTCACATTTTCCCAATTTTCTCCCACGTTATTGAGAATGGCGACCTTAGCTACCAGTGGTATATAGGTCAAAGCAAGCCCTATCTTTTGGTACCAGTTTGGTTGACCTTGCTTCAAGGTCAAGGTCACAGGAGCTCTTCAAATTTGGATTGTATACATATTTTGAAGTGACCTTGACCCTGAACTATGGAAGATAACTGTTTCAAACTTAATAATTATGTGGGGCACATGTTATACTTTCATCATGAGACACATTTGGTCACATATCATCAAGGTCAAGGTCACTTTGACCCTTATGAAATGTGACCAAAATGGGGTAGTGAACCACTAAAAGTGACTATATCACATGGTAGAAAGTGCCAATAAGCACCATTGTGCTTCCTATGTCTTGAATTAACAGCTTTGTGTTGCATGACCTTGGATGACCTTGACCTTGGGTCAAGGTCACATGTATTTTGGTAGGAAAAATGTCTAAAGCATTTCTTTGTGTATGATGTCATTGGTAGGTTTAGTTGTTTGACCTTGACCTTGAAGGTCACCTGAAGGTCAAGGTCATATAAAGGTCAAGGTCAAGCATGTGAGTCGTATGGGCTTTGCCCTTCTTGTTTAAAAATAAACTCATATGCTACCGAATGTTTGAGTTGCATCAATAGATATATATATATATAAATTGCGGTCTTGTGTGAGTGTATGCGGCATAACACAGTTTTGAAGGCCAAACATAAAGTCACCGGCTTACATGCGAAGCAAAAGTGAGTCTATGTACTCACCCGTTTCGTCCGTCCGGGCGTCCGGTCGTCCGGGCGTCCGAAAACTTTAACGTTGGATTTTTCTCGGAGACTATTAAGTCTATCAATACCAAATGTGGCATGATGGTGTATGATGACAAGGCCTCAAAAAACATACATAGTGACTTGACCTTGCTTCAAGGTCAAGGTCGCAGGGCCATAAATGTTGTCTCAAAAACAGTCATTTTTCACATTTTCCTCAATTTTCTCTGACGTTTATTGCAGATTGGGTACCTCACCTATATATGGTATATAGGTCAAAGTAAGCCCTATCTTTTGATACCAGTTTGGTTGACCTTGCTTCAAGGTCAAGGTCACAGGAGCTCTTCAAAGTTGGATTGTATACATATTTTGAAGTGACCTTGACCCTGAACTATGGAAGATAACTGTTTCAAACTTAATATTATGTGGGGCACATGTTATACTTTCATCATGAGACACATTTGGTCACATATCATCAAGGTCAAGGTCACTTTGACCCTTAAGAAATGTGACCAAATGGGATAGTGAACCCTTAAAAGTGACCATATCTCATGGTAGAAAGTGCCAATAATCACCATTGTGCTTCCTATGTCTTGTATTGACAGATTTGTGTGTTGCATGACCTTGGATGACCTTGATTTTGGATCAAGGTCACATGTATTTTTGGTAGGGAAAAAATGTGTAAGCATTTCTTAGTGTATGATGTCATTGCTAGGTTTAGGTTGTTTGACCTTGAACCTTGAAGGTCACCTGAAGGTCAAGGTCATATAAAGGTCAAGGTCTAAGCATGTGAGTCGTATGGCTTTGCCCTTCTTGGTTTCTGTGATGTTCTGTAAAAGTTCTTTAAACTTTTAAAGTTAATTCCCCTCTGTCGCGAGCAATAAGGATGTGTTGAAGCTGTCGGAAGTCAGAGCAGCATCGACTTCGAGGGTGCTGGATCTCGACGTTGAATTAGATATATGTGTTGTGGTGTGTGTGTGTGTGGTGTGGGTGTGTGTTGTGTGGGTGTGTTGTGTGTGTGTGCGTAGTGTGTGTATGCGTAGTGTGTGTGTGCTGTGTGTGTGTGTGAAGTGTGTATGTGTAATTTTTCTTTTGGCCGGGCGGAGTTGGGTGGGGGGGAGGTCGGTGCTGCTGGAGTTCTCTTTGGCTTGGTGACGTTCCCCCAGTGCTGGGTTTCTGCTGTTTTCGGATCTTTGATATCCTCAACTTTACCGGTAGCTTCCGCCCACGCGAGGTGAGGTTGTGGATCTCTACCAAAATCGGCCTGCCACATCTCTCGCACGTCCTGTAGGGAGCGCCTCTTCTGCTGTTTGATGGTGAGGTCGATCTGGCTTCGGGTTTGTCGAATCTGGTGATTTCCAGGTCAGGATGTGAATTGTCTTTGTGTGTCTAATGGGTGCCGTGTCTTCTCGAGACTGTCCTCGATTTACAGGCAAAAAAGCAGTGGCGTGTAAAACACCTGACGAAGATTATAAGTTGGAGTATATGTGGCGATCGATTACTATCAAACATACCACCAAACAAACATATCGTCCTAGCTCTTGACATTTATACTGTATCATTGTGAAGAAGGTAAGTTTCAACATCCACAGCCGATAGTCCAGATGTGGAATCGCAATTGAGGCAGTCGACTTTCCCACAAATCAGAGAACTGTTTTTTAAACGGGTCGATAAATACAACTCTTGCATAGGATCTTTAGTGACAGTTTTGCCTCACTGTCATATGAGGGGATGCGTCACTTACACCGAATAAAGAGGACAAGAAAGATCGCTAAGCGCTCGCGCCCTGGAAACCAAGTAGGGCCTATTGCCGTTGAGATTGGGTGCTGACGCATTACGAGATGGCCGAGAAAGGACAAGGCTCATTTAGGCAGCGTCGTCGATCTTGTTTCGCTTTGCCAGGATAGCTGGGCGGACGATTTCTGCAGGTGCAATAATCTGTCTGTGAAAATACACGCACACTGAGTGTTTTTCTCGGCAGTTCAAGTTCATTTGAAAGGGGACCACTCCCAAATGCCAGGGATGGTTAACGCGGCAGGAATGCACGTGGAGTTTATAGAAAGTTGCACGCGTCGATTGAAAATATGACGGCGTGCAAAAAGTGAACGAAGAAGCACTGGCCTTACAGGAGATGGTCCCACGAGTCGAAAAAGACAATCAGGTCGTTAGTCTAAAATTTCCTCACAAATACCACACACAGCTTTCTCAAAAGATGATGATAGAGATGACAGCGCACCAATCACAGTAATTTCCTCTATCCCCTGATACACTCCCGACAACAGATTGTAAATATGACGAATGTGATGGACGCTCTGAAACGGCGAGCATATGAAAATATACGTATATTTGCCTTGCATTGCTTTTCGTTGAGTTTTTCTTTGTTGTCCAGTAAATGTTTTCATCATGCTGGGATTTCACAGGCATTCAAGTCCACAGATTGGCTCATCATTGCAGAGACTTTTTTTCAATTGGTATTGCATGAACACAATACATGAAGAGCCTTGCATTGTTATCTCTAGATCTTGCCCGATGTGGGACGCTGATGATCATACAAGTGGTCATTTGCTTTGTCCATGCAGTTGGCAGTTTCTTGCGAAACTCTAACCATACTTTGAGGTTGCGTTTGGATAAAGTGAAACCGTTCTTGGGGAAGAAGAAATTGAGCGGGGTAGTCCTTTCGTCATTCAGCGCCTCACTCGCAGCTGTCTG
>JAWQFJ010034104.1:27500-29516 GCA_034096865.1 Theodoxus fluviatilis | reverse complement strand
GTTGTGTTTTCCTAATGATAGAAAAAGGCTCATTGCTGCCTTATACTTACTCGAAATTATTCACACCAAGTGTTGCCTCGATAGGCATAACAAAGTCAACCGAATGAATATTGCACCATTACAATCAGATGTCTCAATTTAGAGAAAGCATCATATTTGTCTCTTGTTTCTAACAATTTAGGCATAGCGCGCGAGAACGACAAGAAGGAACTGTCAGCGGTCACATGTCAAGTTCAATTAACAGACGATAAGGAAAGGCCGCTGTGCGACCATCCCGGACTGATAAGCTACATAGTAGGCTGGTCTTACAACATAATAACATGGGCATCTGAGACGCAGGATACATGATAGAGGGAGGAGAGAGGGGAAACATGCAATGTCTCGGGGGGGGGGGGGGGGGGGGGGGGGGAAGGAGAGAGAGAGAGGGAGAGGGAGAGGGAGGGAGGGAGGGAGGAAGGGGAGAGAGAGAGAGAGACAGAGAATAAGACAGAGAGAAAGAGAGAGAGAGAGAGAGAGAGAGAGAGAGAGAGAGAGAGAGAGAGAGAGAGAGAGTCCGTGGAAAGACTTCGGGCTTCACTTCACCCGGTCACTACTAATAAACTGAAAATCGAAGTCGATTTTCTGGCAAAAACCCCCCACAATAATACATTAATTTGCTAGTTTTGACTGCGGGCTCTAGTGGGCCTTGAAAACGGAGTGAAAAGTCCCCGCGGTGTTTCTTCACAGTGATATGTTTCCTTGCCCATGCAGCAGCAGTGACACTAACTCCCCTGTGAGAGTGCATTGACAAAAGGCACACAACCAGCCATGCTGATGAATGCATCTTTTCAAAGATCAGGATTTTGCGTGGTGGTTCAACCTGTGGGCAATAGCTTGAGGTGGTTAGATGCCATGAATCTTCTATTAACAGGCATTCAGCAGTATCAATTCCCACTTATTTTGGGGGGACACATTCCAAGCATCTGCATGTCATATTTTTAAGATCGAATGATGAAAACATGCCTGTATACTTACACACTTAAAATGACAAACCATCGGAGAAATCTCCAACATGCTGCCTGGAATTCTAAACACTTGCTGCAAAACCATTCATGCCTGAAATTACAACAACTACTACAAAATTCCCCCCTAAAAACACCAAATTATTCATGCCGGACCCACCTGTTGACATGGCAGGAGGAGGAGGAAGGGCAGGGCCATAGGCATCTTCCATTTCATCGTCCTCATCGCTTTCACGTCGCCTGCTCCTTGGTCCCTGATGGTCTGACTCTCTCCAGTCCTGGGACATGCTTCGGTGTCCCCTACCACTGGCTTCAGACTCTTGATCATCTCTCCTTCTGTTGTCCTCTCCGTCCATCTGTCTCTCTCTGCTCCTCTCCCCACACAGAGAGGGGGGTGGAGGAAGGGGAGGACCATAAGCATCGTCGTTGTCGTCATCAGACACATCTCTACTGCTGCTCGGAGCAAGGGCAGAGCCAAGTCTGCCAGCCTGCGGGCGAGTCGCTGCCACATCACCAGGACCCTGGGAGTCTGCAGTGCCAGTGCTAGGATCATCTGTCTTTGAGAAGGGAGGGGAGGATGGCTGCTGCGGGGAAGCACTGCCTGAGAGAGGGAGGGCAACTTCAGTGGAAGATAAGAAACTCGGCAGGGCCCAACGCAACTTCTCAAAACCACTGGCCCATTCATGCAAGTAAATTGAAAACTCACTTGGCCGAAAGCAAAATTCACCCGCCTGAAAAATGTTTGCCCCACCACATTAATTAATCAAACCAGTCCAATAAACATCAGTGTCTTTTACTTTTAAAATGTGTTTAGCATCGCTCAGTTTTGTCATTGTGCACTGGCAGTTTGAAACCATCGTACACTTCAATTCTAATATACACCAAAGGAACATGTGGTTGCCAGTTTGGGCAGGTATTGTTTGACCTTTCCTTGCCGGAATTGAACATTTATATTTTGGTGGCAATCAGGCAAACAGCCAATGGCTTGTGTAAGACCCTGCCTTGAGAATTTCGT
>JAWQFJ010034104.1:2500-22500 GCA_034096865.1 Theodoxus fluviatilis | reverse complement strand
TTTGTGTGTATCTCCAAAAACAATGCTGCTCTTACCCCTCGAAACAAGGCCCAGAATGCACCAGATTGCACAGATTTTAACCGTTTTTCAACAATTTTCCGGGGGAGCATGCCCCCGGACCCCCCTAGTTTGCGCGCCTGCTGGACTTCGCTGATTTGTCCCCCCCCAACCAAAAAGGAACCCCCCCCCACAACTCATTTGGTCCGGCCCTGTGGGATGGTTGATGAGGATAAACTCTAGGTTTATATTCAATATTACAGACAGTACATGATACATTAGATGAATAAACTGTAAAATCCGATGTGTTCTCAAGCACCGCAAAGACTGAGTGTCAGATGAGAGAGTGAGTCTGCGTGAACATCCTATATCTCTACGGCAGCAGCAGAGTGCGAGAGAAACACGCCTTCTCACGTATCTCGGCAGTTAAAATCCACACACACAAGTATGGAAATGAGAGACAGCACGTTGAACTACAGTGGTCTGGACAAGTCTCTCCTATTATCATCCTCTTACACATTCACTGCACTTTATCTCGTCTCACCCTTACTCTCACCCCATACTCCCCTCTGCATGCATTCTTGATCACACACATGCATTACACATACAAGTACATATGCACAAGCACAGAGACTAACACACACACATATATACACTTTTTATTAAGGCCAGACACGGCAGCTGTTTTAGACCAAAAAAGTGATTTTCGGATTTTTGCAGAATTTGCTTCCTCAACATCTAATCTATCGACTCCAACAATAACATCTTGTAAAAAAAATAGGCAAAAGTCGTTAAAACATTATTACAAAAGCGTGGGCTTGGATATTTATGCTAAGGATTCTGAAACATGGCCATTTTTAAAGCCCTCAAACGCATAGCAACGCTTTGGGAAATATGCGATGTTTGGTACCACCAGATAGCTCACGTTTCGAAGCTGTGTTGCCCTGCACTGTCGACAAAAATAGACTTCACTGCGATTGGTCACCAGCATTTGAATGAGCGGCAATGTTTGCGATAGATTTCCATATAAGGCTACGCATTACTATTTCATTGATAGCGTTAGCGTCTGGGTCAAAGTTTAGCCAATCAGAGCACAGCAAACACCTCGTCGATTCACTCGGCCTGCCCACAATGCACCGCGGTTGTAAACAATATGGCTGCATTGTTCCATGCGACTTTTGACTGTTCATCATATTTCAAGGCTATTTCTCGAAATTGATTACTGTTACAATTGTGTTGAGCAAAGAGAATGCCTCGTCCACAGAAACAAAAGCGTCGCCTGCAAGCAAAGCAAGCAGCTGCTGCTAAAAAGGCCAAGACTGAAGGGTTGAAATGAATGAGTCAGTGTTACAAATATCGGCTTCGACTAGTTCGAGTCGAACTTCGAGTTCGCCGGTTGCTCTCTGCAATAACATATATATTATTAGGTGAAATATATTTCATCAATGTGACTTCAAATGGAATATTTTTACTTCTGTCTGCTGCATATGTATACTTGTAAAAAAGGCCAAGACTGAAGGGTTGAATGAGTCAGTGTTACGAATATCGGCTTCAAGTCGAACTTCGACTTCGAGTTCGCCGGTTGCTCTCAGCAATAACGTATATATTATTAGGTGAAATATATTTCATCAATGTGACTTCAAATGGAATATTTTTACTTCTGTGTGCTGCATATGTATACTTGTGAAAAATCACACTGGATTTTGCTGTCTGCATGGAGCAGGGACCATCAATCTGTAAGTGTTGTTTTAGCCTTCTTTCTTCCCCTTTTTCTGCGTTTTGTGCTTTGTGTGCGTCTTGGTGTCTTCAAATCCCTAAGGCTCAGTAAGTTTTGAAGATAAATACTTCTACTTTGGCACACTGCTAGTTTGGATATTTTTGAAGATAATTACGTTTGCTCATTGACTTAAACCATGTAGTTTCTTCATAAATCATAATCAGGCGGTTAAAACACACACCCGTGTAGGCCTTTTTATAAAAATAAATAAATAACAAGAAGGGCAAAGCCCATACGACTCACATGCTTGACCTTGACCTTTATATGACCTTGACCTTCAGGTGACCTTCAAGGTCAAGGTCAAACAACTAAACCTACCAATGACATCATACACTAAGAAATGCTTTACACATTTTTCCTACCAAAATACATGTGACCTTGACCCAAGGTCAAGGTCATCCAAGGTCATGCAACACAAAGCTGTTAATTCAAGACATAGGAAGCACAATGGTGCTTATTGGCACTTTCTACCATGAGATATAGTCACTTTTAGTGGTTCACTACCCCATTTTGGTCACATTTCATAAGGGTCAAAGTGACCTTGACCTTGATGATATGTGACCAAATGTGTCTCATGATGAAAGTATAACATGTGCCCCACATAATTATTAAGTTTGAAACAGTTATCTTCCATAGTTCAGGGTCAAGGTCACTTCAAAATATGTATACAATCCAACTTTGAAGAGCTCCTGTGACCTTGACCTTGAAGCAAGGTCAACCAAACTGGTATCAAAAGATAGGGCTTGCTTTGACCTATATACCACTTGTAGCTAAGGTCGCCATTCTTAATAACGTGGGAGAAAATTGGGAAAATGTGAAAAATGACTGTTTTTGAGACCACATTTATGGCTCCTGTGACCTTGACCTTGAAGCAAGGTCAAGTCACTATGTATGTTTTTTGAGGCATTGTCATCATACACCATCATGCCACATTTGGTGTTGATAGACTTAATAGTCTCCGAGAAAAATCCAACGTTTAAGTTTTTTACGGACGGACGCCCGCCCGGACGGACGGACGACACGGCTCAGTACATAGACTCACTTTTGCTTCGCATGTGAGTCAAAAATCCATAACCATCCAAATGCATTGAAACAACGTAAATATGTGACCATTGAGGAATTAAACCAATTGCAAGAAACAAAACTTGAATCAGTTTGATAGAATAGAAGTTATAGGCTTTTGATGTTTTTTGTTTGGCGGCCATTTTGGATCGTTGCCATGGAAACTGATGACATATATTATCAGGCATTATCATTTTTTAGCTCCTACATCAGTATACATTTGTTGACTAAAAAGAGATACAAAACAAATGAGAGCAAACTTGGTCCAACATTAGCTGCCATGTCTGGCCTTAACAGAACTTCAAATTCTTCCTTTTTCTCGACACTCCCACCCATAAATACCCACACATACCTGCGTTTGCATTGTTAGGGGCAGGGGACTCGTGTGAAGCAGAGGGGGCCTCCAGGGCAAGGGGGGGAGAGGGGTCATCTGGGGGGTTGAGGTCAGGCTGGTTGTCAAAGGTCAGGAAGTTGAAGATGGACAGTTTGTCTCGCTTGACGGTGGGCAGACCCACAATGTTGGAGCTGTGAAGATAGAAGTCAGAAAATGACAAATGACTTCATAGTCAGAAGCCTTTCCCATGAGTAAGATCAGCAACTACACTGCCTACAGTGTCAACACGCAGCCAGAGCTGCTCGCTGCCTCTCTCAAACACACAGCCAGAGCTGCTCGCTGCCTCTCTCAAACACGCAGCCAGAGCTGCTCGCTGCCTCGCTCAAACACACAGCCAGAGCTGCTCGCTGCCTCGCTCAAACACACAGCCAGAGCTGCTCGCTGCCTCTCTCAAACACACAGCCAGAGCTGCTCGCTGCCTCTCTCAAACACACAGCCAGAGCTGCTCGCTGCCTCTCTCAAACACACAGCCAGAGCTGCTCGCTGCCTCTCTCAAACATACAGCCAGAGCTGCTCGCTGCCTCTCTCAAACACACAGCCAGAGCTGCTCGCTGCCTCTCTCAAACACACAGCCAGAGCTGCTCGCTGCCTCTCTCAAACACACAGCCAGAGCTGCTCGCTGCCTCTCTCAAACACACAGCCAGAGCTGCTCGCTGCCTCTCTCATCAGCTGCAATCCCTGCAACTTTGGGGGCAGGGTTGGTGGCAACATTTCACAAAGATTTGCCCCTTTGGTCAAAAGGACTGAAAATTCACTTGCCCAAAAGCCAAAGTCCATTGGCCTGAAACATGTTTGCCCCACCGCAGCAATCACACAAGTCAAATAAACATCAGTGTCTCTTACTTTTCAAAGATGTTTAGCATTGGACATGTATCAAATATCATTATGAGGGACAGGCAAAGTAAACAGGCAGTTTGGAGGTTGCCTGCACATCCATGACATTGTGCATCAACAGTTTTCAAGCTGTTGCGTGCTTTGATTCTAACATGAACCAGAGGAAAATTTGGTTACCCATTCAGGCAAGCCTGGATCAACTTTTCCTTGCCCGAAAAGAACATTGGTCGCTGCAGGTAAAAATTTGGTTACCCATTCAGGCAAACTTGGATCAACTTTTCCTTGCCCGAAAAGAACATTGGTCGCTGCAGGTAAAAATTTGGTTACCCATTTGGGCAAGCCTGGATCAACTTTTCCTTGCCCGAAAAGAACATTGGTCGCTGCAGGTAAAAATTTGGTTACCCATTTGGGCAAGCCTGGATCAACTTTTCCTTGCCCGAAAAGAACATTGGTCGCTGCAGGTAACTGGACAATGGCTTGAGTTGTACCAGCTCCAGCAGCTCAGCCAGGGGCTGATACACTTGTGTAATAATAATGATGATGAACACCTTTAGATCATCCTCTTTCTTTTTATTGAAGGACATTTTCCTTGGGGAACTTCATCCCCAGTTGCCGCTGTGCAGCGCCCAGTGACCGGTTTTACTCCTCGGTAGGAGAGGCAGTGTGGGTGAAGCACCTTGCCCTGGGCAGGAGAGGCAATGTGGGTGAAGCACCTTGCCCTGGGCAGGAGAGGCAGTGTGGGTGAAGCACCTTGCCCAAGGATGCAACTCTAGGATCTGTGCAGCTTTGAGTGCCGATACAGCAAGCTGCAAGCGACAGTGGACAAGCACTCTAACCTTTGGACAAGAACCCCTCCCATTTATTTCTTTTTTCTTCTTTTTTTCTCCTTTATTTGGTAGTCAGTGCTCATTGATGAAGAGGCTGAATGGTCAATGAAAGCTACTCAAGGCACTATTTCATAAGAATGAGTAGGTCTGCATGATAGTCCTACAGCACTAAATCTGGACACACTAACCTGAAACTACCAATGTGCTCACATGTTAATTAATCCAACAACTTGTATTTATGTGAGCTAAACATCCAGCTAACAGTCATTCTCTGTGTTCACATTGTCTTTTGAAATTAACTAGGTCATTAAAAAAATTCATCCAAAAAAGAATGCAGTCACATTATTTTAACAAATCAAATACAGTTTGGGGGTTTAGGAGTTTAGGGGTTAGAGGTTTAGAATTTAGGGGTTTGGTGGTCTAAGTGCTTAAGGTTTTAAGGATTTATGGGCTCAAGTGTTTAAGGGGTTAGGGTTCAAGGGGTTAAGGGGTTAAGGAGTTAATATATTAGTAACAATTGTACAGATACTCAAACCAGATTGGTACAAACTAAGGTTTTCTCAAGATGACTCATCCAGACAACAAGATGCATGACCTGAGGTAGAGGGCAAGCATGTGACCTGGGAAGGTTCAATGAATAAGACAGCTTTAAACAAGGACTTCACTTGGAAAGCCACGAGACATGATCTTGGATGCAAGTCGAGGACATACCTTGGGTAGGGGTCAGGGACATTGAATCGCCTGCAGACCAGCTTGTCTGGGTGCCACTCAAACTCATCTCGTGTCAGTCGTCCAAACATCTTCATCTTGGCAGCCCCTGCCTGGTCCTGGGCATCTCCCTGCAATCCATATATCATGTCTCCCTGCAATCCATGTATCATGTCTCCCTGCAATCCATGTATCATGTCTCCCTGCAATCCATGTATCACGTCTCCCTGCAATCCATGTATCATGTCTCCCTGCAATCCATGTATCATATCTCCCTGCAACCCATGTATCATGTCTCCCTGCAATCCATGTATCATGTCTCCCTGCAATCCATGTATCATGTCTCCCTGCAATCCATGTATCATGTCTCCCTGCAATCTATGTATCATGTCTCCCTGCAATACATGTATCATGTCTCCCTGCAATCCATGTATTATGTCTCCCTGCAATCCATGTATCATGTCTCCCTGCAATCCATGTATCATGTCTCCCTGCAATCCATGTATCATGTCTCCCTGCAATCCATGTATCATGTCTCCCTGCAATCCATGTATCATGTCTCCCTGCAATCCATGTATCATGTCTCCCTGCAATCCATGTATCATGTCTCCCTGCAATCCATGTATCATGTCTCCCCGCAATCCATGTATCATGTCTCCCTGCAATCCATGCATCATGTCTCCCTGCAATCCATGTATTATGTCTCCCTGCAATCCATGTATCATGTCTCCCTGCAATCCATGTATCATGTCTCCCTGCAATCCATGTATCATGTCTTCCTGCAATCCATGTATCATGTCTCCCAGAAATCCATATATCATGTCTCCCTGCAATCCATGTATCATGTCTCCCTGCAATCCATGTATCATGTCTTCCTGCAATCCATGTATTATGTCTCCCAGAAATCCATATATCATGTCATTCCAACCTTGTCTTATGTCTCCTGCTTAAGGAAACAAACCCTCTAAATGCCAGTCACCATAACATACAGTTGCCTGCTCTAATTTTCATCATTAAGCTCAATTGCTTAATTACAGGACATAAATTTGAACACTGCGCATTGCAAGATGGGTGCTGCTGTTAATAGCATTACATGAAAAGAACTGTTCTCCAAAGAAACTATCAATGACATTAGCCTAAAAGTGAACCATCTCTGAAAGACATGGATTCCAAATCAGTCCTCAAATTATTTGTAGCTTTTCCTATTCTGGAGCCTTTAGGGGACAAACAAACAAACAAACAAACAACCAGACAGACTTTTCTCTTTGACATATGTAGAAGATAACTGTGCCAACTTCACCTGCATCCTCATTGCGTGCTCCCTTGAGAGCTGCCAACATTTGGGATAAAAGCCAGAACAGCCTAGAGACCACGGGGCAACAGTGTACAACTCAAACACCCATCCAAGGAATCCAGAACAGCCTAGAGACCACGGGGCAACAGTGTACAACTCAAACACCCATCCAAGGAATCCAGAACAGCCTAGAGACCACGGGGCAACAGTGTACAACTCAAACACCCATCCAAGGAATCCAGAACAGCCTAGAGACCACGGGGCAACAGTGTACAACTCAAACACCCATCCAAGGATGGAGAGTTGCAAAATGAAAGGAGGCATCTTTACAAATGGCTCACAACAACTGCTGCAGTAGTGGAGTGCTTCAAACTCACCCCTTCCTGTGCTTGCACATCGACTGTGTCGATGCTGTCGTCATACTTGGCCTTGGTGAAGCGAGAAGCCATCATGAAGGAAAGGGGTTTGTAGAGCTTGGCTGCCTTGGCAAACTCCTCCTTCTCTCGATCCTGCTCCCACGCAGTCATACTGCGACTCGCCACTGCCTCATAGGGGTCTATTGAAGAAGGAATGCATGTCAGTGATCTGGGAAGGAAGCTCTCTCCTTTTATCATGGGCTTACTAGCGATGTTTCAATAACACTAATCACCCCCACCACAGAGGTTGTCTTTTAACTTCTCTTCGTTTGTTCGTCCCTTCATTTGTTCATTATTTGGCAAAATAACTCATGAAGTTTAAAACAGATTCTGATGAAATTTTGTGTAAGGTCAGAGTTTCACCCAAGAAACAATCCGTCAAAGTTTGGAGGTCATCTGTTCTCTTGTATCAAAACGCAACCACAAACAGAAATGTTATCCCCTGGGCAGTCAGCCCAGCGCAGTGCTGTAGCCCCTGTGTTTAGCCCCTCCCTAGCCTCACGTGAGATCGAGATGTGAGCCAGCAGGTTTGAATGTCCTCTGCTGGTCACCACCTGAGAAGTTCAGCTTGTTTTGTGGAGGTCGGTGCCCCCCAAGTGCTCTCTACATTGGTGGTACTCTTCTGTGTAACAATGTCTGATGAAAGTCTCTGATAACTGATTTAACAAAATATTCAGAAGTATTATCATCATATTATGCAATTACAAGTGGGGGGGGGGGAGTCCTCAATGTATCCAAACATATTAATATAAACTTGAATTGTGGTATGATGGTTGAAATTAGTCTTGTTACATACATGTACTCACCAATGTGTAAACAGAAAGCAAATACAAGTGATGCATAGCTACAATACCGCTACCATGCTGAGTTTCAGATTTCTTTGTTGAAAATCATCAAAACTTTCAGTTTCTAGAGAGGCTTGCAACTGAGTGGGCCACACTAATAATGATGATCAAAACAGACATCCATGAGCAAAATTCTTGTACAGTCACCACATAAACTGAGACTTGTAGCCCAAACAGACTTGGAGGGAAAAACAAAGACAAAAGTCACAAAGATGGAAATTTTCACATTTGCTGGTTTTCAGTCGAAAAGAAACCTCAAAGCATAGGGATTATCACTCAACACCATAGTGAGAGTCTGACAATACCATGCCAAATAATTCCCTCAAAAAGAACAGAATGAGCATTATTACTATGTGTCCATAAAAAAAATATTACCTGCTTCTATGCAAATTGAAGTTAGTCAACAAGCATTACTATGCTATGATGACGTGGGACAGACATCCTTCTCACACAACTCACCAATCAAGTCACGATGAACAATCACTCCACACCCCTCTAAAGCACAGTGGCATCACATCCTAATCGACCCTACCTTTGTGTCCCGTCTTGAGCAGGCGTTGGTAGTTGTCGTATCTGGCCTGCTTGTCCGGGTCACTGCTGAAAGGTTTGAAGTTCGCTCCAGCTGCTCGACCTAGCAAGCTCTGCCCTGCCCCCCTCCCCTGTGTTCCCTCCTCTCTCCCTCTTTCCAGTGCTACCGACCCTGCAGGCACAGATGTTGAAGGCTGGAGATGGGCAGAGTTATGCCCCTTGTATAATGGATCCAACGCAGTCCCCTCCTGCCTGGGTGGCTGTAGAGACGGGTGTAGGGGAGAGGGGTGGGCTGGAGACAGGTGTGGGGGAGAGGGGTGGGCTGGAGACGGGTGTGGGGGAGAGGGGTGGGCTGGAGACAGGTGGGGGGGAGAGAGGGGGGAGGGCTCTGGGTGGGGCTCTGAGCTCTGGTTTTCGCTGCTGGAGGACTGAGGTCTGATAGTCCACAGCTCCTTCAGTCTTGCAGCATCCATCTTGGCGGCCTCCACACGTGCCTTGTCTTCCGCAGACACCAAGTCAAACACCGAGCCTGCGTCAGACAAACAACCAACAGTAGTGGGTTTAGATGCTGAATTCAACGGGAAAATGCAGGCAGAAATAAAAGCAAATGTACAGTGGCAAGAAAAAACATTTCATTTGAAAAGTCTTCAAGCCTAAGGAATTGAGAAGTGAGGGTTGGTAGATGAGTGAAGACATTATGTTTGCATTGAATCTAGTGATGGTTTCTGGCTGAGATGGACTGGGCTAAGTCTTCAAGGGCAGCTTAAACACAGTGAGGTCTCAATGATTTGACCCTGTACCACAGCTCCTCATTAGCATCACTGGCTGCTTCTGACCATCCCTGACTGATCAAGCTACTGGGGCAGGCCCTGACTGATCAAGCTACTGGAGCAGGCCCTGACTGATCAAGCTACTGGGGCAGGCCCTTACTGATCAAGCTACTGGAGCAGGCCCTGACTGATCAAGCTACTGGAGCAGGCCCTGACTGATCAAGCTACTGGAGCAGGCCCTGACTGATCAAGCTACTGGAGCAGGCCCTGACTGATCAAGCTACTGGAGCAGGCCCTGACTGATCAAGCTACTGGAGCAGGCCCTGACTGATCAAGCTACTGGGGCAGGCCCTGACTGACCAAGCTACTGGAGCAGGCCCTGACTGATCAAGCTACTGGGGCAGGCCCTGACTGATCAAGCTACTGGGGCAGGCCCTGACTGATCAAGCTACTGGGGCAGGCCCTGATTGATCAAGCTACTGGGGCAGGCCCTGACTGATCAAGCTACTGGGGCAGGCCCTGACTGATCAAGCTACTGGAGCAGGCCCCGACTGATCAAGCTACTGGAGCAGGCCCCGACTGATCAAGCTACTGGAGCAGGCCCTGACTGATCAAGCTACTGGAGCAGGCCCTGACTGATCAAGCTACTGGAGCAGACCCTGACTGATCAAACTACTGGAGCAGGCCCTGACTGATCAAGCTACTGGAGCAGGCCCTGACTGATCAAGCTACTGGAGCAGGCCCTGACTGATCAAGCTACTGGAGCAGGCCCTGACTGATCAAGCTACTGGAGCAGGCCCTGACTGATCAAGCTACTGGAGCAGGCCCTGACTGATCAAGCTACTGGAGCAGGCCCTGACTGATCAAGCTACTGGAGCAGGCCCTGACTGATCAAGCTACTGGAGCAGGCCCTGACTGATCAAGCTACTGGAGCAGGCCCTGAAAGCCCCGCAGCCTGGGGTTCCAGCTGATGGGGAGGCCATCAAGTGGCTTCCATCATAAGTCACACTTGTCATAAATTAAGCGGCACTTCCAGCTTTAATCATTTCGTGAATTCACTTCCCTTCTGTTACATTTGAACAACTTCCAAGACCTGTCTATACAGTCTAGAAGCAGAGCAAAAGACTTTACATCTCATTCCGATCAACCCGTTTCCCTCCAAAATTTAAAACCCCTTATCCCCACTAAAATCATAATAAACTGCAAAAACATCTGCTTGGAAAACCCAAGTAAAACATCATATCAGCACCAAATGACACCAGCACAATGAAAGATCATCTAAATCAAACATCATTTCTGAAGCTCTGCATTTCTGAAGCTCTGCATTTCTGAAGTTCTGAATTTCTTAAGCTCTGCATGTCTGAAGCTCTATATTTCTCAAACTCTACATTTCTGAAGCTCTACATTTCTGACGCTGTGCACTTCTGAGGCTCTATATTTCTTAAGCTCTGCAGTTGTGAAGCTCTGCTTAAGAAAACTTGAAACACAGATTATCTATCATTAACATGACACTGCACTGTCTGCAAGCTTTCCCATTTGACAGTAAGTGGAATGAAGTCACACACCGCCGCACCAAGCACTCACTGAAGATGGGCGTTTCCCCAAGCGCCTCTGTCCGACTCAAGGCAGTGTGGCGCTTTGTTGGACGGGCTGCGGACCCTGCTGGCACCGTGGCAGACATCACTGGTGCCTTGATGTGGTGGAAGGGACGGAAGTTCTTGGGCAGCTGTGGTCGTGGAAAGACTGTCTTGGGTTTGAGTGGCTCGGAGGAGAGAGTGAAGCCCTCCAGCAGCTTGCCCACGTAGCTCAGGGGCAGCCTGGTCTTGGCTGTAAAGAGGGTTTTTTAATCAAGGAAAATTCAGATATGTTATTCTTGTTTACAAAATCTACTGCTATAATTTAAGAAATTTATACTAATTTCGATGTTTTCCTGACACTAATAACGAAATGAATTCAACATAAATGAATATTCAAAACACGGCCACAGCCAAATGGGTTTCTACTTCCCTTGACTAGCCAAAGAATGGAGGACGCAAATCTTCTTAACAGTCCAGAATGAATCCGAACTGAGACAGCAGTGGACGCACGTCCATGTAGTCCACGAAAACGTCAAAAGTGGCGGTATCATGGCCACTCCAAGGCGGCTGCACGCAGGCTCAGGAAACAGGGAGAGTTGCCTCCCTTTCACTGAGCATAGCGCGATGGATGGAGCCGTTTCATTGGCTTGTGCTAGTGGCCATGGTGGGGAAGATTTATGCAAATCTTTTTTCGAGGGTGAAAAGGTCATATACCTAAGGTTATCTACTGGGACAGTATGGAGAGAAAACTTAAAACATCACCCCATACCTAAGGCCCTTGAAACTTTTTCCGACTGTCCAGATCTTGAGTTCAGAACTAGTTTGGAGACAAGCATAGGAATTTAATCAGGCCAACAACTAGTTTGGAGACAAGCATAGGAATTTAATCAGGCCAACAACAAAAATAGTTGTGGTTACGGTAACCCCACTGATCCTATTTATTTCTGCTGACCCTAAACTTTGTTTTTAATCAAGGAAAATAAAAGAAGAAAAAAAGGGGGGAAATTTGATGGTAATCAATGAACTCTGTGTTGTCCTATCTTCCCTGCCTATGTAAGCACTCAGGGAATCTACTATTTAAGTAAAAAATAAGTTTTTTCAGTGAAAAAGGAAGTGTGATCTATGTTCCATCTGGTCTCTTCTAAAAATTAAAAATAAATATATTTTTAAAATTCGGCCGATGTACCAACCCTTTTTATTTGGGGGAGGCCATGTTACCATATCCACAAATGTTTTAACTTTTGGCCTTTTCATGCCTTCCACAATTACTGGAATCCATGGTCACAAAGAGTTTTAGATCTCGCACAGTACTTCTACCATGGATGGTCCCAGGAGCACACTGTACCACTAGTTCTAATGAAACATGGAGTATTCACTTGAAGCATCACGTGTGACCTCTGGCCACTAAATGAGACACTCGGAGCCTTTTGCAGATTTGGAGCTGTTTACATGATTTAGAAGTAGATATAATGAGCTTTTTAATGATTAAAAAAATTTCAAAATCAGATGAAAAATGGAAGAGATTTACTTGACTGAACACTGTAGTACCTCATTACGTCATTTACCATAAGGAATGGAATACTATTCTACATCTTTTGCTGCATGTGTGTTGAAATTGTGCAACTAAGCATGAATAAAAGTTTTTTTCTGTAAAAGCAACCAAATATAGCATAAAAGAATGGACACTGAGCTCAAATTCACAAAAAGATCAAATTCACAAAAAGATCAAATTCACAAAAAGATCAAATTCACAAAAAGATCAAATTCACAAAAAGATCAAATTCACAAAAAGATCAAATTCACAAAAAGCTCAAAATGGATGGAGTTGCCCCCCCACCATGCTCTGTGCCTCCAGGATTGGCCTCCCTTCCCACATGTCAGGTCACATTTCAGATGACCTGCCTGCCTACTCATCCGTCGGACTTGACAGGAATCCAGAAATGTTCTGTGCTGATATCTCAAATCAAGCCATGGAGCTGAGTGTCTCATCTTGTCAGGAGGAGTCACACATACTTATGGCTAAATGCAGACAGTTTGCACCTTTCAGGATTAGATCCAAAAATCCTCCCTTTGTTTGTCAGATGTAAAAGGATCAACAGTACCCCAGATGAGTGTACACACTGGTAATTATTTAAGGCATTATTCTAACAGAGAATTCTTTTGCATGAAATCTGTCACCATATTCCATATAATTCACCATAAATGTTTTGATATGGCAGGAGAAAAAAAGGACAGTGAATTCTAAAAACCCCCCACAGAAATACTGAAAATTATGGTTTTCAAACAATGCTCATTCCTTGGTTTTAAATATGGAGTCACTTTTACACCCCCAAAAAGTAAATATCTCTCGCCAGAGGTTTAGTTTTGCATAACAGGAAACACAAACAAGCAACTTACTCTTGCTGTGGTCTCTGGGTGCTGTCCATCCAAACTTCTTGTCCGAGTCATCAATCTCCATGGTCATGTCGTAGTTGGCCATGCTGTCCATGGTGTAAATATCCTCGTCCTCGTCCTCAAACGCGCCCACTCCAAATGCCTGCAATGCCAGGGTCAACTTGAATTAGACAGGAGTCTTCAAGAAAGATAATTAACAAGAAGGGCAAAGCCCATACGACTCACATGCTTGACCTTGACCTTTATATGACCTTGACCTTCAGGGTCAAGGTCAAACAAGTAAACCTACCAATGACATCATACACTAAGAAATGCTTTACACTTTTTTCCTACCAAAATACATGTGACCTTGACCCAAGGTCAAGGTCATCCAAGGTCATGCAACACAAAGCTGTTAATTCAAGATATAGGAAGCACAATGGTGCTTATTGGCACTTTCTACCATGAGATATGGTCACTTTTAGTGGTTCACTACCCCATTTTGGTCACATTTCATAAGGGTCAAAGTGACCTTAACCTTGATGATATGTAACCAAATGTGTCTCATGATGAAAGTATAACATGTGCCCCACATAATTGTTAAGTTTGAAACAGTTATCTTCCATAGTTCAGGGTCAAGGTCACTTCAAAATATGTATACAATCCAACTTTGAAGAGCTCCTGTGACTTTGACCTTGAAGCAAGGTCAACCAAACTGGTATCAAAAGATAGGGCTTACTTTGCCCTATATACCATATATAGGTCAGGTATCCAATCTCAAAAACTTCAGAGAAAATTGAGAAAATGTGAAAAATGAGTGTTTTTGAGACAACATTTACGGCCCCTGTGACCTTGACCTTGAAGCAAGGACAAGTCACTATGTATGTTTTTTGAGGCCTTGTCATCATACACCATCATGCCACATTTGGTATTGATAGACTTAATAGTCTCCGAGAAAAATCCAACGTTAAAGTTTTCGGATGCCCGGACGCCCGGACGGACGAAACGGGTGAGTACATAGTATCACTTTTGCTTCGCATGTGAGTCAAAAACTGTCACCCAAGACAGATTAGCACACATACAAGTCACGTTTGGAAGAACACTCAACAAGTAGTGTGATGTCATCAAAAAGCTGTCCATCCATTAATGACCAGAGCCCTAGCCCAATAGTAGCGGAAGCAGGCAGTTTCTGCCTGATGCACACAAGGCGTGCGAGAGGTGAAGGCAGCAGATGGGCACCTGGAGTTATAACCAGGTGTGGCCCTCCCCCCCGAAAGTGTCAGGAAGTGTAAAGGGCCGAAATACTTGTTGACGAGGGCTCTTCCTCTCAAGACCACCTGTTGCCTCGCTCTGTTGCGAGTTTCTTGCTGCTTACAAATCTACCTGACAATGCTTTTCTGTATAACAGGCAGACTTTTAATATGCATCAGGACAACTGAAACAGTCTCTGGTACGAAAATACCTCTCCTTCAAATCCACAACAAACAAGTTTGACGTTCTTTTGTGTTATTCCTCCTTGCGCCTTCAAGCATCCGTTCATGAGGCTTTGGGGTGAGATGCCTGCTCTACTCTCATCTAGATTAAATAAATAAGCATGACAGGAAAAAGAGAAAAGCTGCAAGTCGTAGAACATGGGCATGCACAAGTGAGAGAGAGAGAGAGAGAGAGAGAGAGAGAGAGAGAGAGAGAGAGAGAGAGAGAGAGAGAGAGAGAGAGAGAGAGACAGAGAGACAGAGAGACAGAGAGACAGAGAGAGACAGAGACAGAGAGACAGAGACAGAGACAGAGAGACAGAGAGACAGAGAGACAGACAGAGAGAGAGAGAGAGAGAGAGAGAGAGAGAGAGAGAGAGAGAGAGAGAGAGAGAGAGAGAGGGAGAGAGAGAGAGAGACAGACAGACAGACAGAGAGACAGAGAGATAGAGAGACAGAGACAGAGGCAGAGTCAGAGAGAGAGAGAGACAGAGAGAGAGACACAGAGAGAAAGAGACAGACACAGAGGCACTAAGAGAAAAAGGGATACAGAGATAGAGAGACACAGACAGGGAGACAGAGACAGAAATAGAGCCTGGGAGAATCAGAGACAGAGGGACACAGAGAGAGGTGGGTAGGCAAGCAGGCTGACAGACAAAAACAGAGAGAGATGGGTAGGCAAGCAGGCTGACAGACAGACAGAAACAGAGAGAGGTGGGTAGGCAAGCAGGCTGACAGACAGACAGAAACAGAGAGAGGTGGGTAGGCAAGCAGGCTGACAGACAGAGGGACACATAGAGAGGTGGGTAGGCAAGCAGGCTGACAGACAGACAGAAACAGAGAGAGGTGGTTAGGCAAGCAGGCTGACAGACAGACAGAGGGACACAGAGAGAGGTGGGTAGGCAAGCAGACTGACAGACAGACAGAAACAGAGAGAGGTGGGTAGGCAAGCAGGCTGACAGACAGACAGAAACAGAGAGAGGTGGGTAGGCAAGCAGACTGACAGACAGACAGAAACAGAGAGAGGTGGGTAGGCAAGCAGGCTGACAGACAGACAGAAACAGAGAGAGGTGGGTAGGCAAGCAGGCTGACAGACAGACAGAAACAGAGAGAGGTGGGTAGGCAAGCAGGCTGACAGACAGAGGGACACAGAGAGAGGTGGGTAGGCAAGCAGGCTGACAGACAGAGGGACACAGAGAGAGGTGGGTAGGCAAGCAGGCTGACAGACAGACAGAAACAGAGAGAGATGGGTAGGCAAGCAGGCTGACAGACAGACAGAAACAGAGAGGGCGGGGTTGGGGGAAAGGGACAGAGTAAAACATTACTCAGTGTCTCTGCCTCTGCAGGAAAGCTTCAACACTGACCTGCCCTCGAATGCCCTTCTTTCCCCTGCGAGCAGTCTTGGCCTTGGGGTCGGAGACCCCTGGTGAGTCAAACAAGGTGAACTGACTGGAGGTCAGGGCCAGGGTGGGGTCAAGACCACTATAGCCAATGCCATGAAGGTCATCCTTGGCCTTGAAGGAGATGGGTACAGTGTCCCTGGGAGCAAAGGTCACATCCTCTGGGGCAAAGTCATCAGATTCCTGGAACAAAAGAACAAATTAAATGTATGCATCAAGTAGACCAACAATGAAATAGTTATCAAAAGAACAGGATTTTTCATGACTGAATGTCCTCCACATGGTGGACACTCCGCAAAATTTTAAAGCAAACAATGACAGAATTTATCACAAAAGTTTTTCACTTAGTTTCACTCCTCCTCCTTGCCAAGAACTTGTAACCTAGTTCATGCCCTCCATCAGTCTAAGGCATTCACGTTCCTCCTGACCCCAGCCTCGCTGATCTTTGCCTCTTACCCTTTTAGGAGTGTGTTTGCTTGTTAATGACACACGCTAAAAACTGCGTCCCTTGGTAAGAAGTACAGTGTGTCTTCAGATTAGGAAAATATTTCTCCCTAGTTTATGTTTCTAGCGATGCACAAATCGAAAGCCACTCAACCATCTCTTCCTTCAATCCATCTTTTTAACAACCATCACAACCTTGAACCCCCAGCAAGAAAACCTACACTGACACAGAGTTTGAGCAGTGTGGAGGAATGAGCTCCATCTCTTCCTTAAAAAGGAAACAACAGAACTCGGCCTCCACTCTGTCACAACTACAAAGTTCTGTCCATGGTGGAGAGTCCAGCCCTAAACATCAAAGGGTGGCATTGCTTCAGGCAGGGAGACAACGGTGGAACGATGGAGGGCAAGACACTCCAAAAACAAGGGAGGAAACTGGGGGCTCACCTCTCCGCTGCTTCCTGGTGGAAGGGCGCAACCAAACATTCTGGCTCCTGTGAAAAGAACAGCACTCATCAAACAGTGAAACCTCCACGATGTCTTTTCTCGTCTTTCACAACTACTCAAGAACTAAGCTTTTCCGTGCTTTTCATATCTGGCGAGAATCACAGTTTATATAATTAGCTAGACATTAACATGCCAAGTTTTTTTAATATCTGGCAAGATGTACTGTTGAAATAATTAGACATTAACATATGGTAATGTGAATAAAAATAGGACAGTACATAGCAAAACAAAACAAAAAACTTTGTACAAACTGGTGGTAATTTCCTATTAATAAAAAAATGTCCCCTCATTTTCTGAGTAGGTGCAATATTGTTTTAGTAATATGCTTTACAGTGCTCAGTAATCCTAGTAATATGTTATTTACAGTGCTCAGTAATCATAGTAATATGTTATTTACAGTGCTCAGTAATCCTAGTTATATGTTATTTACAGTGCTCAGTAATCATAGTAATATGTTATTTACAGTGCTCAGTAATCCTAGTCATATGTTATTTACAGTGCTCAGTAATCCTAGTAATATGTTATTTACAGTGCTCAGTAATCATAGTAATATGTTATTTACAGTGCTCAGTAATCCTAGTCATATGTTATTTACAGTGCTCAGTAATCCTAGTAATATGTTATTTACAGTGCTCAGTAATCATAGTAATATGTTATTTACAGTGCTCAGTAATCCTAGTCATATGTTATTTACAGTGCTCAGTAATCCTAGTAATATGTTATTTACAGTGCTCAGTAATCATAGTCATATGTTATTTACAGTGCTCAGTAATCCTAGTAATATGTTATTGCCTCGCCAAGGAGGTTATGTTTTTCAGTGCGTTAGTTTGTGCATTCATTCGTTATTTGGCAACTCAAAAAGTTCACAAGAAGGGCAAAGCCCATACGACTCACATGCTTGACCTTGACCTTTACATGATCTTGACCTTCATATGACCTTCAAGGTCAAGGTCAAACATCTAAACCTAGCATGACATCATACACTAAGAACTGCTTTACACATTTTTCCTACCAAAATACATGTGACCTTGACCCAAGGTCAAGGTCATCCAAGGTCATGCAACACAAAGCTGTTAATTCAAGACATAGAAAGCACAATGGTGCTTTTGGCACTTTCTACCATGAGATATGGTCACTTTTAGTGGTTCACTACCCCATTTTGGTCACATTTCATAAGGGTCAAAGTGACCTTGACCTTGATGATATGTGACCAAATGTGTCTCATGATGAAAGTATAACATGTGCCCCACATAATTATTAAGTTTGAAACAGTTATCTTCCATATTTCAGGGTCAAGGTCACTTCAAAATATGTATACAATCCAACTTTGAAGAGCTCCTGTGACCTTGACCTTGAAGCAAGGTCAACCAAACTGGTATCAAAAGATAGGGCTTACTTTGCCCTATATACCATATATAGGTCAGGTATCCAATCTCAAAAACTTCAGAGAAAATTGAGAAAATGTGAAAAATTGCTGTTTTTTAGACAACTTTTATGGCCTCTGCGACCTTGACCTTGAAGCAAGGTCAAGTCACTATGTTTTTTTTTTTAGGCCTTGTCATCATACATCATCATGCCACATTTGGTAGTGATAGACTTAATAATCTCCGAGAAAAATCCAACGTTAAAGTTTTCGGACGCCCAGACACCCGGACGGACAAAACGGGTGAGTACATAGACTCACTTTTGCTTCGCATGTGAGTCAAAAATGGATTCTGATCAAATGTGGTGCAAAGTCAAGGTTTCACCCAAGGAACAATTATTTAAATTTTGGAGGTCATCTGTTAGCTCCTTCGGGAATTACACTCATAAACAGAAATGTTATCGCCCTGGGCCCGTATTCACAACGGCGATTTATCTTTTTAACACTCGATTTATCCCCTAGCCCCGCCAAGGGAGAGCGGAACAGGCAGTTGGAATCGTCTGAGTTTAGAGATAAATCGGAGTTAAAATAAATCGCCGATAAATCGCCGTTGTGAATATGGGCCCTGGGCAGTAGCCCCACACGGCACCTGTGTGTACTTCACGATGGTCTGTCACACTTTAGCCTCCCCTAGCAGCACGGTTGGATTGGATTGGATGGATGGTGTTTTACGGCCTATCAGCCTTTGTAGGCTATGGCGAGGCCGAGATGAAGTCACGGAGAAAATTTACACTAGGAACAAGTTTAAGGTAGCAGGGCGAACCGCGAAATTCACAGTCGCGGTGGTCACACTAGGTTATTCGCCTCTTACCGAATATCCTCAGGGGGAGGCGCGGTGGGGACATTGGGTGGGCCTGTAACCCCCCGATCCCCCATGGGAGAACTAGCAGTGCGAGAGGGGGGGAGATGTGTGGGCTGTAAGTTGTTTGCCTGCGTAACATCAAGGGGTCTAGCGAGGTTTCCCAGCAGTGATACCTCCACCACTGTGGCTGCCTTGGCGGAGGTATGCACTATCCAGGTGCCCTCTAGTTTAATAAACTTCTCATCAACATGCCTACCCTCAACAGGATCTGAGACTCTGAATGGATGCAGTTGGACCAACTGAATAACATGTGATGACAGAGAGCACAACAAAACAATGCAATGACAATTTCAAAAGGTGTCGCTGATACGCGACACATCTAAACATAGCAGACACATGATAGGGATACCACTCCATACAGTTACAGAGCACACATTTTACCTGAGGATAAACATTTCCTGATGCTTCAGTGGTAAGCATTTTGACGACGACAAAACGACATGCACACAAAACAGGAGCAAGGACCAGACACGGACAAGAGCAAGACGAGTGT
>JAWQFJ010034095.1:0-13023 GCA_034096865.1 Theodoxus fluviatilis | reverse complement strand
CAGATCCTTTAAACATGTTTTACAGTGTGAAAAATATTTAAGTAATATTAATGTTACAAATTTTAGAGTAGCATTTACGCGCTTTAGATTAGGAAGAAACGAAATACGAAGTAATATGTTTAAAATAACGAAGAGAAACGCTGTCCATTCTGCAGATACTTTATTGAAGACGAAACTCATTTCTTTCTGAAATGCTCCCTATATAATGAGATTACAGAGAGGTAACTAAAAAGTTATATAGAATAATATGCATACTAGGGACTTTGCGATTGAATTCCTAATAAACGGTCAACGGTACATAAAAACGAAAAAGGTTGCCATGTTCATCTACTATGCCATGAAGTACTGTCGGCAATATATTAACGATGAATATGGGTACAATTTTATACCCCACTAAGTATTATATCTCTGTAAATATCATATGTATATGAATAGCAGCCACAATCTACCATACTCTTTGATTGTTTTCGAAATGTGGTTTGTCTATTATGTAACACATTGTCAATGTTCCCCAAAATAGTATAACATTGTGACGGGCCGCCGGCCTAACAATAAGTCTCTCTCTCTCTCTCTCTCTCTCTCTCTCTCTCTCTCTCTCTCTCTCTCTCTCTCTCTCTCTCTCTCTCTCTCTCTCTCTCTCTGTCTCTCTCTCTGTGTCTCTCTCTCTGTCTCTCTCTCTGTCTCTCTCTGTCTCTCTCTCTCTCTATCTATCTATCTCTATCACACACACACACACACAAACACACACACACACACACACACACACACACACACACACACACGCACACACACACACACAAAGCTTTTCGTTTTATCTTTTTTACCTTTTTGCGTTTCTTATAGGAGACCCCAGGAGCGTCAGCTGGTGGGAATTGTGTTGAATTTCCTTTTTGCGGGACACGAGGCTGTGCACGTGACGGCGCACCACAATGGGAAGTAGTGATTTCCATCCAGATGTTTAGTTTTATTCTCTGGCGCAGACAGTGGGCGACATTTCATCGTATGAGATTAAACATGAAGTTGTGGTGTCTGCTGCGTGGACATTCAGTCATCCATTGAATGTTGGCATTATGTGATCTTGATGTTGCACTCAGATCAGTTCTAAATAGATTTCGATTTCCCACTCAAAACAAAAACATTGTGAAATGTTCTCCCAGCATCACTGACTTTTTGCATGTATTGATATATGAAACTAATTAGGTTCGTTATGTAACTCACGCATAAATCTAATTTATTTTGAGATAAGAGCGAACAGTGGCAGAAAGAAAAGGATGCACCCTGGACATCATGGACTTATTTTACTGACCTCGAATACAGCGTATTCCAGGAGAAGTGTTTACTCACCTCGAATACAGCGTATTCCAGGAGAAGAGTTTTACTCATCTCGAATACAACGTATTCCATGAGAAGAGTTTTACTCACCTCGAATACAGCCTATTCCAGGAGAAGTGTTTTACTGACCTCGAATGCAGCGTATTTCAGGAGAAAAGTTTTACTCACCTCGAATACAGCGTATTCCAGGAGAAGAGTTTTACTGACCTCGAATACAGCGTATTCCAGGAAAAATATTTTACTGACCTCGAATACAGCGTATTCCAGGAGAAGTGTTTTACTCACCTCGAATACAGCGTATTCCAGGAGAAGTGTTTTACTCACCTCGAATACAGCGTATTCCAGGAGAAGTGTTTTACTCACCTCGAATACAGCGTATTCCAGGAGAAGAGTTTTACTCACCTCGAATACAGCGTATTCCAGGAAAAATATTTTACTGACCTCGAATACAGCGTATTCCAGGAGAAGAGTTTTACTCACCTCGAATACAGCGTATTCCAGGAGAAGAGTTTTACTCACCTCGAATACAGCGTATTCCAGGAGAAGTGTTTTACTGATCTCGAATACAGCGTATTCCAGGAGAAGAGTTTTACTCACCTCGAATACAGCTTATTCCAGGAGAAGAGTTTTACTCACCTCGAATACAGCGTATTCCAGGAGAAGAGTTTTACTCACCTCGAATACAGCTTATTCCAGGGAAAGTATTTTACTGACCTCGAATACAGCGTATTCCAGGAGAAGAGTTTTACTCACCTCGAATACAGCGTATTCCAGGAGAAGTGTTTTACTCACCTCGAATACAGCGTATTCCAGGAGAAGAGTTTTACTCACCTCGAATGCAGCTTATTCCAGGAGAAGTATTTTACTCACCTCGAATACAGCGTATTTCAGGAGAAGAGTTTTACTCACCTCGAATACAGCGTATTCCAGGAGAAGTGTTTTACTGATCTCGAATGCAGCGTATTTCAGGAGAAGAGTTTTACTCACCTCGAATACAGCGTATTCCAGGAGAAGTGTTTTACTGATCTCGAATGCAGCGTATTTCAGGAGAAAAGTTTTACTCACCTCGAATACAGCGTATTCCAGGAGAAGTATTTTACTGACCTCGAATACAGCGTATTCCAGGAGAAGTAGTTATTTGTGTTTCGTTTAAACGCAAATAGCTTCGTTACGACCTGCAGCAACATCGACTAAGAATGAGGAATGGTAATTTGGGAAGAAATGTCGGTACTCTAAATGAGAGAGACGGGGATCATGCGTCATGGGGCAGCGTGAGCAAGAGTGGATTGCTGATCTCTACGCCAGACGCAGCGCTAAAAATAGTGAGCTTTTCCTCCCAGGTGTAATGAGATCCGGATGCAACAAAGAGGATTATCGGAAAGCCTGCAAGACTGACTGTAAGGGGGGAAGGGTCCAAACTCCAAAGCCCAGAACTGAGCGTATCCCTGCAAAGAAGTTCAACCGAACGTAATATTGTACTGTCACGTCTTGGACCCATTTTAGCACAGATGCAGGCCGAGTACAAATGCATTTGTAAGTTGATATACACTGTCAACCACTCCATTACTTGTACGTCTGAGAGTTAAATGCACCGTTCTTCTGCTGGAATTCTCAGTTGCAGGGTTTTGATACCTATTCCAGCAGCTCAACATAGTTATCTCGCGACAAAGGAACAGGGGGAGGGGATGGTTTGCATGTATATCTTGGCATACTTGGTTTCAAGTTGAGAGCAGCTGAGCCAATCTCAAGATGTACACATTTCTTCCGAGATCATGGATAGCGATGAGACTCACAATATAGCCCAACTGATTCTCGCTTCGTTCATGAGTGCGATACTCTGTGACGGAGTGTGATCTAGTCTAATAGAATGTGGGTGATCTGCAAAGCTAAGATGGGGGAAGCAGGCAATTCTAGACTGTCTCTGAATTACTTGTTACGTTTTGAGAAGAAAGTGATCGCGAGTATGACTGCAAGTGATTCAAACTATATTGGTCATACGTTTCTCACCAAGCAGCCACTAAGGCCGGCAAAAGATTAATAACCAAGGTGTAGCTTTGGTAAGATAAAATCGATGCCTTACTGATAAGTCTATCTTAAAGCAGTATGGATATCAGTTCAGGCTCATGACCCGTATCTAGTAAAAATAAATAAAGAGACAAATAAAGCTTGTCTGATGAAAAACGCGTGGTGTAAATCTGTGAGAAGACAGAGTCAAATTGAAGACACCCGTCTAATGCAAAACGGTGTGGTGTTAGGATCAGGCTGATGAAAAACGTGCCTGTCACGAAACAGTACTGCAGGAGGAACAGGCTGATGATATAAATACGTGTCCGTCACGAAACAGTTGCAGGAGGAACAGGCTGATGATATACGTGTCTGTCACGAAACAGTACTGCAGGAGAAACAGGCTGATGATATAAATACGTGTCTGTCACGAAACAGTACTGCAGGAGGAACAGACTGATGATATACGTGTCTGTCACGAAACAGTACTGCAGGAGGAACAGACTGATGAAATAAATACGTGTCTGTCACGAAACAGTACTGCAGGAGGAACAGACTGATGAAATACGTGTCTGTCACGAAACAGTACTGCAGGAGGAACAGACTGATGAACTAAATACGTGTCTGTCACGAAACAGTACTGCAGGAGGAACAGACTGATGATATACGTGTCTGTCACGAAACAGTACTGCAGGAGGAACAGACTGATGATATACGTGTCTGTCACGAAACAGTACTGCATGAGGAACAGGCTGATGAAATACGTGTCTGTCACGAAACAGTACTGCAGGAGGAACAGACTGATGAAATACATGTCGGTCACGAAACAGTACTGCAGGAGGAACAGACTGATGAAATACGTGTCTGTCACGAAACTGTACTGCAGGAGGAACAGACTGACGATATACGTGTCCGTCACGAAACAGTACTGCAGGAGGAACAGACTGACGATATACGTGTCTGTCACGAAACAGTACTGCAGGAGGAACAGACTGACGATATACGTGTCTATTACGAACAAGTACTGCAATAGGATCAATCCGATGACACGTGCCTACTGCGATAAAATACTGAAATAGGGTCAGTCTGATGAAATACGTGTTCGTTGCGAAATAGTACTGCAGTAGGGTTGGTCTGATGATAAATGTCTTTATTGCGAAATAGTACTGCAGTAGGGTTGGTCTGATGATAAATGTCTGTATTGCGAAATAGTACTGCAGTAGGGTTGGTCTGATGATAAATGTCTGTATTGCGAAATAGTACTGCAGTAGGGTTGGTCTGATGATAAATGTCTGTATTGCGAAATAGTACTGCAGTAGGGTTGGTCTGATGATAAATGTCTGTATTGCGAAATAGTACTGCAGTAGGGTTGGTCTGATGATAAATGTCTGTATTGCGAAATAGTACTGCAGTAGGGTTGGTCTGATGATAAATGTCTGTATTGCGAAATAGTACTGCAGTAGGGTTGGTCTGATGATAAATGTCTGTATTGCGAAATAGTACTGCAGTAGGGTTGGTCTGATGATAAATATCTGTATTGCGAAATAGTACTGCAGTAGGGTTGGTCTGATGACACATGTGTTGTGACGATTCAGTGTTGAAATTCAGAGTAAACCTTCAAGGCTGTGGATTTTGAGATGACCCTTCTGTTCTTGTAAAATGCGGGAAACGCAACATGAAGAGAGTTTGATAGAAATTATTTTAGAAGAAAGATTGTTCATTTAGATTTGAATTAGTAAGATGCAGTCAATCATTATTCTACACCTTTTGGTAAATTGAGCAGATGGTTGATTTGATGGTTGGTTGGTGAGAAATTATCGTTTTAATGTTGTATATTTTTTAGCGGGAACCGGAACAGGAAGTCCGCCATGTTGTCCTGCAGTAAATGCATGTAACGCCTTTCGATTGGTCCCAGCATTCTTTGCGAGGCTGAGGACTATAAGTCGGGTTGTGCTCCGACCCTCATTTGCTATTTCATGCAGAGCAGCTGTTGTAGAGGTTGAAACTGTCCCACAGTCAGTAGGCACCACTCTTTCCCCTTGCCTGGGCAGTGTAGAAGCGCTCAAGTGACTGTGCTATGCTCAGACACGTCTGCCCGCCTCAAGCCAGTGAAGTTGAGAGAAGACCCTTTAACGTGAACGCCATTCTCCCGTGAACGATACTGGATGTCTACTTATCATTCATGCATGGACTCTCCAGCTGCTGTCTAACTTCAGCTATGCTTCATCATCTTCACCCTTGTCTAGAGACTGAACTTACTTATTTCCCTCCAGAGACTGTTTCGTCTTGTCCCCAGGTGGTGTGAACATTGCCTCCATTGGTTTACGAACTGGGAGGATGTTGTTTCTGTGTGTTTGTGAACTGTGTGTTTTCCTCACTGGATTCTTGGACTTTGGACCACACGTCAAACTGCTATGAGATTTATGAACTTTTGCTCTAATTTTTTAATTGACTTGATGATTCCCAATTCAATCTGCATTTTGCTCAGAGTTGTGAACTTGTGGGTAAATGAGTGCAAGCAACTTTTTATCCTGTTGTCTTTAGTCAAATTTTTTTCCTTAGAAATTACCTATTTCCTTAAGTAAAATTCGATGTTAATTCCTTCTCCCTCTCCGTGTTGTTTTGATTTTGTGTTGTGTTCATTTGGAGAGAATGACTTATGCATCACCCGGTGTGTGCAATAGCCTCTAGACAGAGATTGTTTTTCTTTGGAACGACGAGCTGGAGGTACACATGCTCACGCGCAAGTCACCAACCTACACCAAGTCACCAATCTACTTCCGTTTCGATTTCGCCTTTTCGTAGAAGGACTAGCCCAATTTGGCGAACTGAAACGTAAGCGTCGTTGGGCGGAGAGGCGCTGGCTGAAGTCAAAGCTGACCATCCATAAAGACATCTTTGAGTCTGTCAAACGCAAAGTGACTGAACTGGTAGACAGTGCAAAGACTGCTTATTTTTCTGCACAGGTTCTAGCTAGCAGGACTTGTAAAGAGCTTTTTCACAATTTCAACTCTCTGCTTGGAAAAAACACCGCTTCTCCTCTCCCTTCTGGTTATGATCCTCAGGGCCGGGTTTTAAAATGCGAAGATCTCGGTAGATCTACGCAGATCTCGCCGAATGGGCAGTTTCATTCTTTGCTTGCTATCGAGCCAATCGAAGACGAGCGTAGATTGAGCGAGGCAGCTGGAGAGGTGCCTAGCTTTTAAGATTCAAGATGGCGGACAGCATGAGTACAGTGCGCGCCGCCATCTTGGAGACAAATGTTCGGCGTGGATGCGTTGACCTGCATTCGATGTGTAAACTGTAGGAGGTTTCACGATCTATTAATGCATTCAACATACACCTTTGATAAATTAATGCTGTGCATGGCTTATATTTTCTTTGGATGGGTTGCTAGTATCTCGAAATAGAGCGTTTTCTGAATGAACCGGCAACACGTCGGCCATTGACATGTGGCTAGTTCACCTCTTGTCGTGACGTCTACGCATGCGCATTAGTTCGTCACGTTGGGTAGTTTTTTTTAAGCTAGCTCTTACTGCGAAGCAAGATCTTGCGACCAAGATCGACTACCTATTTTCAAACCCGTCCCTGGCCTTGCCCTCTGTGTTCTCTGACTACTTCACTGAAAAGATACAGACAGGGACAACTTTCCTCCACCTGACCCCACATCTTTACCCTCTTCTCCACACTACTCTGGCTCCTTTCTCGATTGCTTCACTCCTGTGACGGAACAGTTCGTCCGTGACATTCTGAAGAATACCGTTCCCAAGTCTTGTGAGCTGGATCCTGTCCCTACAGACTTGTTGTACAAAAACCTTGACCTATTTCTGCCTATCATTACCAACCTCATCAATTCCTCTCTCTCCTCCGGCACTGTTCATACTGACCTGAAAACTGCTGTAGTCATACCCTTGATCAAAAAGCCCTCCCTAGACAAGAATCAGCTTAAGAACTATAGACCAGTTTCGAATCTACCCTTCATTTCCAAAATTCTCGAAAAAGTAGTCCTCAGTCAACTTCTGTCTCACCTTGAAGCTAACGACCTCTGCAACCCTCTTCAGTCAGCGTATAGAGCTGGCCACAGCACCGAGACTCTTCTGCTCCGTGTTGTAAATGACATTCTCTCTGCTCTGGATGATGATAAACTCTCTGTTCTGCTTCTCCTGGATAACTCGGCCGCTTTCGAAACCATTGATCACTGTGTTTTTCTGTCTCGTCTTGAAACTGTCTTTGGCATTCGCTCCACAGCTCTTCAGTGGTTCCAGTCTTACCTCCATGACCGTACACAGTATGTGTCTGTCAACAACATATCTTCTCCTTCTTCTCCTCTGCTTTTTGGCGTCCCTCAGGGTTCGGTGCTTGGGCCAGTTCTCTTTGTACTGTACACTACTCCTCTATCAACTGTCATACAACAACACGCAGTCAATCACCACCTATTTGCAGATGACACACAACTCCAACAATCATGCAAGCCTTCAGAAATCCTAGCATTGGTACACTCCTTTGAAAACTGTTCTTCTGACATCAAGTCCTGGATGTCTACAAACAAATTAAAGTTGAACGCTGAAAAAACTGAAGCCCTTCTCTTTTCTGGATCAACTGCTGTAACCCAAACTCCTCCTTCCACTATCACAGTAGGTTCTAGTGACATCTCTTTTTCTGCCAGTGCCAGAAACCTCGGTTTCATCATGGACTCTAGCATGTCAATGAAACAACACATAGCTACAGTATGTCAGACCTGCTACTTCCAGATCAGAAGAATTAGTTCTATCAGAAAATTTCTCACAGTAGATGCTACTAAAACTCTGGTCACTTCCTGCATTCTGTCCAGATTAGATTATTGCAACTCTCTTTTGATAGGCTGCCCTGACTCTACTCTCCAACCTCTGCAGAAAGTCCAACACTGTGCCGCCCGCCTCATTTTTAGAGCGCGTCACCGACAACCCTGCACTCCTCTCATGAAAGATCTCCACTGGCTGCCTGTTTCTGAACGTATCAAGTATAAGACTGCATGTCTCTGCATGGACACTACATCATATGGACGGCTGGCTGTGGCGTGTACAGAAATAAGTTCGGCGATAGCCTCGTTTTCACCAATTTTCTGGTCGCACTTCCGGTTGCTCCGCTTTCAAAGGCCGATGCCTTTGTTAGGTAAACACCTGGCGAAAATCAGGTTTTGTGTGTCTTAGTTTTAGCCATCTTAATTTTTTCTCCGCATAAGTCGGTGGGAAAATGTGTCTAGTTTGTAACCCTATGTTTAGTTTTGTTGTCATCAATTTCTGAAACGCCTAGTCAACCACAGTGTGTTGCGAAATGAGTGACATTAATGACAGTGATACAAGAGCTGCCGTGATTCGTAAACCAATATCAAGGAGGGCGCACAGTACTTCAGATGGACTCAAGTGTTGTGTTGTTGATTGTAAGGTATCATCAGTGGCATGCAGGGGACTTTCTTTTTTTGGAATTCCAAGAAAAGGTGTCAGTGAAGCGAAAGACAAATGGAGATCAGCCATCATTGCTAAAATTGATCGAGTGGACGGAGCATTCAACCCAGACAAGGCCAAGATCTGCAGTCGACACTTTGACGATGCTTGCATCAAACGAGGTACGTTTCTTTCATAATAATTTGTTTCAGAGGGATGTGGGTGTGTTAGACGTCTTTTGTCTTTGAAATCAAAACAAATCTTCACCTCATCTTGGACAGAACAGCGTACATTCTTGAGGCCTCATTCAGTGAATGAGTGAATCGGTTGGTCTTGCTTTATAGATCTATCTATGTTTATTTCAAGGAGGTCAGATTGAAACTCTGTGTGTGTGTGTGTGTGTGTGTGTGTGTGTGTGTGTGTGTGTGTGTGTGTGTGTGTATGAGTGTGCGCATGTGTGTGTGTGCTGATTTCTAAATTTTGCTGGGGGTTTTGGGTAGCTTTTTTTTGTTTAGGAGCACTTAGTAAAAATCTGACAATTTATGCATGGCTCAATTGTTTAACTGAGGGACATAACTCCACAAATAACAAGATGGACACTGGTGGTTTCATATTTTCAAGAACATGATAATTAATATCCAAGGAAATAATTAAGTAAGAACTAAGATTGTGTAAAACATCTATGAGACACCCAGATTCCATATCTGTGCTCAGATTCTTTGTAACTTTTCCCATTCTGGATTCTTTAGAAGACTCACAGACAGACAGACAGACAGACAGACAGACTGACTTTTCTCTTTCACATAGAAAGATTTACTCATTAATCCGTATGGTAATTATCTCAGCTAAATGTTGTGCAAATGGAAAATATGTAGATGAACATATTAATGAAAGGAAGAATATCATGTCAGGGCTGAAAGGAAGTGGGTCAGAATAACTAATGTCCTATTGTTGATGGAGAAAACTGGAATATTGGGAACTAGTCTGTAATGTGATGTAGAATATTGAGTCCAACAGATACCATTGCATCTTTATAGTCAGTGACTAGTTTCTTTAAATGGTGTCTGACATAAGTGATTGATAGTTATTCATGACAAAACTTTTTAACTGACTTCATCCTCCTTTGTACAGTTGAGGAAATACATGTTCATAGTGGAACCAAAGATGCAAGCTGGAATGCTTAAAATATCAGGATTGAATTATTTTCTTGCACAGCTGATATGACTACTATACTGTGATCTAATGAAAGTGTATGATTTTTACAGGACCCTCTGGAAAATGTTCCGGACTGGTTTTGGGGAGCTTGCCTACCCACTGGCTGCCTTCAAAGTCCATTGTGACGCCTAAGTCGACATCAAGGCGTGATCCAGTAAGTTTGTGTGTGTGCATGTTATTGTTTATTTGACTGTTACTCAAGAGATACACCTGAAGTTGACGTACAGTGGAATCCAGACAAGACCACTCTGAAGGGACCAATATTAATCTATTGAGCTATTGAGTATTTTTTGGCTAAATATATATATGCACACTGCTGAAGGAAAACCACAATTGATACGAGAACAATTAACAACTAATAATTTGTGTTATCAGTGTCCTAGTTAAGTGGACTACCCTGCATTGTCAATTGATTAACAGTTAACCTTTACAATGCCAACATCACTCTAATGGACAACATGTAAACAAATTACCATTACTGTATGTGGTTGTTTATGTTTAAAAATCCATTTAGTTTTTAGTGAGATTTACACACTGTCAATTCAGTCTATGATTTATATGAAAATTTTATTGTGTTGCAGATTCCGCGAACCACTGAGCCTCCGCCAGATAGAGTTTCGTACTACAACTTTGAGGACATCAGGAATGATGTCAAGAAACTGAAGCACCCATGGATTGTCAAGATACAAACATCGGAGTCTTTGGAGTTTGGTATCCCCACTGATCATGGATGGAAAATCACTGTGAGTCTCAAGGCGGAGACTGACCTGCAGGCTGATGTCAAGGTATGAGTGATTTTGAAAGATGTTTTATATTCATGGATAATCTAAATATAACATTAAATTTAAAGGCTCCTCTTTAGCAAAACATTTTCTTCTGACGGGTTATCCACAGCTGCAGTGTCTAAAAATTAAGTGTTCTATCAACTGATGAAAACTTGTAAAGGGAACATATTGTCATTATTGATGATTTTGTGTCTTGGTGTGATGCTAACTATTTAGTGTTAAATGCAAGCAAGACGAAGGAAATGATTTTTGATTTTCGAAAGAAGAAAGAGATTGTCCATCCTGTAGTCATCAAGGGGGAATCTATTGAGATTGTTAGTGAGTACAAGTATTTAGAGGTAGTTTTAGATAACAAGCTCAGCTGGTTCAATCATGTTGATGCTGTTTTGAAAAAGACAGTCAAGATTGCATTTCCTTCGCAAACTAAGATCATTAAATGTTTGTAACAAGATGCTGAACATGTTCTATCAGAGTATGGTGTGCAGTGTGTTGGTGTTTGCATCGGTGTGTTGGGGAGGGAATGCCACTGCAAAGGACACTGGCAGGCTGAACAGGCTCATTAAGAATGCAAGCTCTGTTGTGGGCCAGAGCCTTGACACTTTGGAAACCCTTGTTGAGAGAAGACTTGCCAGTAAATCAAGAGCTATTCTGCTCGATTCAGGGCATCCCCTCCACGGTGCACTGATGGATCTCCGCATCACACGGATTGGAAGATTTATCATGCCTCCGTGCCAAACAGAGCGTTTTCGGCATTCTTTCATTCCTTCAGCTGTCAGATATTTTAACAGCAACCGAGCCAGTGTTCTGGCCACAGACTATCAGTGATGTTTTTTTAACAGAATTTCTTTATGTTAGATTTAAGGTCATGGTGGATTTATTTTTGGTCATTTTGGCACTGTGTGTGTTGGTGTTGACACTAGCATGTATAACTATCTAGCTTAGTATGAAAGTATGTATGTATGTATGTATGCATGCATGTATGTATGTATGTATGTTTGTATGCATGTATGTATGTGTTGGTGTGTCATGCTGCATGCAAGTAAAAGGGCAACGTAGTCATACATATTAATTGATTTCATTACCATGATTTTCTGAGTTTTATTATAACTTGTATAATCATTAATGACCCATGTATGCTGTTGACCAATTTAATTTCCTTATGGATTAATAAAATGATATGAGTTATGAGTTAACTGGTGCAATTAAAATCCCTACTTGCAAGAAATGAATATTTTAACAGAAAATTCATGAGAATTAGTATCTCGGGCTATTCATAGACTGCTTTTGCACTCTTTTGTGCATGTTTTAGCTCAGGTAGAGTGCACACGAGTAGGATTTGTTTACAAGTGTTTCCCTGTAGACCAGCCACTTTGCTAACATAATTTTGCAATGCAAGCAAGGAGAGAATTATCCACTAATGTATGCAGAGTTGAGTGAAACTTTTTGGACAGATTATTTTCTTGCAAAGTTGTGACACAAGAAAACAGCTCTTTATTTGGAATTTGTTTTGAAATAAAGCCTGGAGTTGAGAAGGTTGACATGCTGATTTGGTAAGGACTGTGGTTGTCACATTTAAAGGCCCAATGTCAATTTGGGGGGTTTAGATTTGGAATAGGTGTTGGTGTCATTCCAAATATGTACAAAATGAGTATGCTGTTGTTTTAATATGACTTTTTTGTTTTTACATGACCGTTTTGTAAAAATCCTTTTATGGTTTGTTTTTCAGATCCTGGGATTACCAGCTGCACAGTTGTCAACCAACCTGGAGAAGAAGAAACTGATCACATTCCTTCATGAGCTACAGGAGATGCGCATCTGCGACGGGGTAAAGGACAGCTCACTCCAGGATTTTGCTGAGCCACCAAATGGGAAGTGCAGCTACTATCGCCACTTCCAGTATCAGAAGCAAGCTGAAACTGGGCACATGTCGCACATTTCTTGTGTGCGCTCACACACCTGCAAGCTGGTCATTCAGTCTGATGATGACCTATGCCGAGACTGCAAATACGCCCGTCGTCTCCTGAAAGAGAAGAAGGACAGACAGACTCAAAGACTGTTGCAGCCACTTAAAGCAAATGACCCCCTTCATTCCCTGCAGCAGAGTCAGCTGAAGGAAGCCTACAAAGGTGTTCGCCAGGTGAATGTGCATTTAAGGAAAGAACTGGAAAATTTCAGAAAGAAAATGGAAACAGAGTCTGTGGCAGTTGCAGGAGAGCTACACACAGGCTTGAATGCTGTGGACGAAGCGGCAATCCAGGACTTGG
>JAWQFJ010034087.1:17500-40000 GCA_034096865.1 Theodoxus fluviatilis | reverse complement strand
TAATGAAATGAAAAACTGATGTGATATCTGAATCGTCAGTTATTTTGTCTATCGGCAACTTCATCACCGACTTTGGCGCCAGGACGCAGCCATGTTGTTCCGCCTTGCGAGATAATTGGCCGTTTTTCAGCAGCATCTCACTCGCCCTCGACTAGCCATTCAGGGAGAATGGCGAGATTTGTGGCCAAACAAACGCGCCCCAAGTCAGTGTTTGAGTCATGAGGCTGCACGTGTTTCACTCCTGAACAGCAATTTTGGAGCGTGATTCACTCAGTGTGCATCGGAGAAAAGCGCGCATCCGAGGTGATTCACACCATTTTCAAAATGGCGTCTTCGATCCCGCACTGGCCGTCGATGCGTAAAATAACCCTCAGAAACATCATTTTGGGACTGGAACGGGCTTTATTTGCCCCAAGCGCTCTGAATTCGCGAGTACTGGCATTAAGGATGACACAGTAGTTGACTTTATTCCTGCAGAATACGTTTAAACGTGCATAAGTGATGTCTGTGGCAAAAAAAAACTATTTCTTTAGCGTCTAGCAACGCAACATGCGGCGCAGAAGATTTACCTCCCTTTAACAAGTGAAGCGCTGCACTAAATCTGTAGGCGTTCACGAGAGGCAAAGAGCGCTCATTTGCCAACATGAAGCACTCATTCAAGCACCCCTTTGAGGCCCCAGTATCACCAGGACGAGGGTACATTTTGTCTTTTTTTTTCTTTTTCTACACTAATTGGATTTTTCACATGAAATTTTGCCACAAGCTTTAAAAATACATATTCTACCTAGAAAAAATACTAAAAGTGCCACAATGTTCATTTTGGTGAGTAAAGAATTAAATCTAATTAAATATGCAAAATGTGCGTAGGTAAATTTTTCCACTCTTATAGCACACCTTAATCACTTCCTATTTGATTTATGGAGCTCATTTTCTGTCAATATACAACTTGTAGGGTGCTTTATGGTATGTTCTAGAACTAACTTGATAGAATGGAAAATAAATGTATTGTCGTTTACCAAGAATGACAATTTTGGGGGGTTAAAAGTTATAATTTTGAAGGTATCCAAAATGACTCTGAAAACAGTTACACAAAAGATCCTAGTACTTACCATAGCCCATATCAACACAAATGCCTGTATAAAGTTTCACATCAATAACTTTAAAAACAAGTGAGTTATGGTTGCAGAGGTAATTGGGCATGCCCGTTTTTCGGAAAGTTTCGATCTAAATAATCAAGAATGCCCAATTACTTCTGCAACCATAACTCACTTGTTTTTAAAGCTATTGATGTGAAATTTTGCACAGGCATTTGTGTTGATATGGGCTATGGTAAGTACTAGGATCTGTTGTGTAACTGTTTTCAGAGTCATTTTGGATATATTCAAAATTATGACTTTTAACCCCCAAAAATTGTCATTCTTGGTACACGGCAATCGAACAGGTGTATGGTGCTCCATCGGATCATCCTCGTAGACTGGCGAGGGAGGCTTTTTGGATGACTAAACTGCGTACCACCTATCCTCTTGGTCTAAACACCAAAGTGTAGTTGAGTGGTTGGCGGTTTGGGTGTTCAGAGGGTTTGCTTGTCGGCTTTCAGGGGTGATCCGATGGTCTGGATGTGTGTACTGTGTGTGTAGGGGTGTGGATGTGTGTGTGTGTGTGTGTGTGTGTGTGTGTGTGTGTGTGTGTGTGTTTGTGTGTGTGTGTGTGTGTTTGTGTGTATGTGTGTGTGGGGGGAGGTGGGGGTGGGTGTGTGTGTGTTTGCGTGTGTGTGTGTGTGTGTATATGCACGTGTGTGTGTGCGTGTGTGTGTGATATGCTGTTTCTTTCTCCAGAATTCTTGGACTTATATTTGCCCATTTTTGTGGACTACCGTGGTGATTGGTCAGCCGGGACATCCAAGACTGTAAGAATGTCTTACGTCATAGCAGACGTAATTCTTTTTATACGTAATCTTGACGCCATTTTTTTCTTTGCTGAAGAAGTTGCCGGAAGGCATCGAAATATTCTTAAAGTAATAACACAGAAAGTCATCTTGTTTTTTGTTTTCTTTCTCTTTTTTGTAAGTGTACACGACAATACATTTATTTTCCATTCTATCAAGTTAGTTCTAGAACATACCATAAAGCACCCTACAAGTTGTATATTGACATAAAATGAGCTCCATAAATCAAATAGGAGGTGATTAAGGTGTGCTATAAGAGTGGAAAAATTTACCTACGCACATTTTGCATATTTAATTAGATTTAATTCTTTACTCACCAAAATGAACAATGTGGCACTTTTAGTATTTTTTCTAGGTAGAATATGTATTTTTAAAGCTTGTGGCAAAATTTCATGTGAAAAATCCAATTAGTGTAGAAAAACAAATAAGACAAAATGTACCCTCGTCCTGGTGATACATGGGCCTGGATACATTTTGGCCGAGGGTGACCCCCTATGACAGGCTGTAGCTCCTAAACTACACATTTACTTGAAAAAATTAAAGTACACAGCAAAATTTAAATATTCTAGTTGTTAAAAATGTTAAACGGTTTTTTATATTTAAAAAGGTGATTTTTTCAAAATCTCCTGGTGATACTGGGGCCTTGAGCTTTCTCTCTCTCTCTCTCTCTCTCTCTCTCTCTCTCTCTCTCTCTCTCTCTCTCTCTCTCTCCTTCTCTCTCTCTCTTTCTCCCTCTTTCCTCTCTCTGAACACGATCTGCCAAGAATAACATCTAAGTTTCTTCGTAATAAAAAAAGTTTATATATACTTTTATTCGTTTCCGTTTAGGCATAAACAATTTACAAATTAATAACTGTTACATATACAGCTGAACGAGAACAGTTACCTGTCCATTCTGTCATGTGGTCGAAGATGAACCGCATTTCATGTCAGACTGCAGCGCTTATAACACGTAAGGGAAAAGCACATTTCACAATATATCCTGTCACCGCCGAGAGCATGCAGCTATCTTCTGAAAGAAACTAACATACGGGCAACGCAAAATATTTCTATGTACATTTTCAATGCCATGACACTCAGAGATGAGAAACGTATGTCCAGTACAACATGTTTATTCTCATAAATACTTTTCTCTTAGTGCATAGTTGAACACAGAGCCGTCACAACTCAAACAGGTGTACACATGACGGAATGACATTCATATTATTATTTTGTTGACATATGCACCCACCTGTATTCAAATGGGTGGATGGTCTTGAATAAAATCGTTCCAATTCAAAATGTTCTCCTCTCTCTCTCTCTCTCTCTCTCTCTCTGTCTCTCTCTCTCTCTCTCTCTCTCTCTCTCTCTCTCTCTCTCTCTCTCTCTCTGTCTCTCTCTCTCTCTCTCTCTCTCTCTCTCTCTCTCTCTCTCTTAAATGTTTCAAAATTTTTACATTATTCCTTTAAGATAAGAACAGAAGCATTGGATTTATCCGAGATGAATCAGCTCGTGTTCAGCGATTAGTTAATGTATATTCCCAGTGAAACCAATCGCTCGACCCACCGACGCTTGTGTTTACAACATGTATTGACTGTTGTGCATTGTGGTGCTGTTAAAACGTTTGATAATGTACACCTTGCAATGGGCCGGAGGCCCCAGCAATAAAGTTTTCGTTCGTTCGTTCTCTCTCTCTCTCTCTCTCTCTCTCTCTCTCTCTCTCTCTCTCTCTCTCTCTCTCTCCCGGTTTGCTTGCTGACTTGACAAGACGTGTTCACGTCGCTCCGCTATGCGTTTGCCGCATAGTCAGTACTGTGTGGATAAAAATGCCATTATCTGGACTGCCAGGTGTTGTGGAAGTCTCTCTGTCCCCCCTGCTTGACTCAGAAGACCTTACATCATGGAAGACAGCTGCAGAAAAAGAAACCGCGGTTGTGATACTTCGCTTCGCACCCCGAGACGGCCGGCCATTTTCTCTCCCGCATGCCACTGGCTGCTGGAGACGAAAACCATCGGCGCAGATACGGCGAGACCAACAGCGACGTTAAAAAGCACAATATCCTTCAAGGTAGAGGTTTCTGGAGTCCTTCTTTTGATACTTGAATCCCCTAAATGATATAACATTCAATTTTATCCCTCTTCATCGAGGAGGCGACTTAATAAAAGCATTAGGGTCCATGTTTGACAGTGACCTCTCAGCCCTTAGCAGAGGTCACCTTCCTGTCGAGGTCGCGCGGCAAACGGAGCATCTTAAAAGGTGCTCTAACTGCTTCACACCAAAGATCGTGTATACACGATCTTTGTTAACACTAGAGTCAGAAGATCTTGCAGATTTGCCGTTGTCGTCTTGAAGCTGCGCGAGCAAGGCGACCCAGAGCTGCTTCAACCTCTGTCAAGACCGGTGTTCCTTGCCCCACCTGCAGCCGCCTGTGTGCCTCGGAGTTTGGACTTCGGAGCCATGTGCGCATCCGCAGATGATGGCACAGCGAGTCGTCTTCCTCGACACCCGAGAGACAACCAAGAAGAGGTAGCACCAGAGTGCGCCACCTGCAGGGCCCGGCATGATGAAAATACAGCGCTCGTAGTCGCATTTGATTGACTCACACTAAACATCGAGTCAAATGAAAGTCACTGCACGGACTTGCAAAGTAAACATGCTTCGAGCCATGGAGGGTACAGCCATATAAGTGGCAGACGTGCTGATAGCTATCAAATTTTGAAGAAGTTTATATCTTATTGTTTCATCACCGTGACAGATTGGATTATATATTAAGGTTTGAATAAGTAGTGAACGTTCGAAAGCTCACCAGCGTCCGCATTTCAAGAATCCACACCTGGAAGCATCTATTTCAGCTTGACTCATTTCGATCATGTTTTGGTCGTTTACTCATCAATCATGGGGTGCAATAAGTAGGTAATTGGCATCAGTAATACGATTGAACACAAGAAGTCGTTAGTTATAAACTGAAATGATTGCGAAAGTGATCGATCAATTCAAACAAACGTTCTCGTTTTCAGTGGCCGTTTCTTCTGGTGAGCAAATCAGTTGCATTTCGGGTTCTTTTCATAGTAAAACAGCGCTTTTTCATCAACACTTTAAAGTATCTGTTTGTGGTGTAGTTATCCATAAGAGTCAGTCCAAATTGTTGCCCTTTTCTGTGAGTTTTAAGGATAAATCCATGCTGATCGAAGTAGACACCCAGAAAAAAAGTGGAAGTGACGTCACAGTTAACTAACCGGTAGTGTGTAATGGGTAGGGTGTTTCCCAGGCTTCATGAATAGTAATTAGTTGTAAGTAGGTCACACCTGAAAGCTTACCAGTTGGAGAAGTGTGTAGGGGGCTCTCTTTGGGTTCCTATGCAGACAAGTACTATTGTGACAAGCAGCCATGTTGCATCTCGAGACCATAATAATGCTATAAATATGTGTTTAAGATATTGCTGTTTGAAAAAGGTTAAGAGAAAACAGTGGCAATATGTAGAAAGTGTGAGAAATACTTTGCTTCAGTCAGACAAGGAATTGTCTCCTTGATTACCATCCCTTGACCTGGCAATGTTGAATGCATTTGTTGAACATTCCTTGTATCCATGATTCCCTCTGTCATTATCATTGTGACTATGCAATATCTGTAGATGGTTTGGCATGATATGTTTTTTGCATTTAGAGAGTAATATTTGCTGAGGTTATCTTATTCCTTTAGTCTTGACAAGGAAAGCATGTTAATGATGTCATGCTGAAAAGCCCAAATAATGTATATGCAAATTGTCATCACTAACTTGACTAGGAAACGTCGTTTTTGCCTGAAACATGGGGATATTTTCCTTATAGAATAATGTTTTGAATTGTAAATAAAATAGTGCGTGTGTTTCGCAAAACAATTTTTTAATAATATAAAACTGGCACAGAAATTAGCAGCGCTGCTAACTTTAGTAGCGCACACAAGTAGGTCAAACATCAACCTCAAATATAATAAGGCTAAGGTGTATCCATGTTCATAAAGTACATTTATTTTGCAATCCATTCATACAAAACATGACCATATTAATTTCCACTTAGACAAGTTCTTATCACATATCTGAAACAACCGTGACTCAAAAATAAAAAAGGTTTCAAAATATGCAAACTCGAAAGAGTTAGTAACATGAAATTGTGTTTTTCTAGAATTGCTTGTTTTAAAAATAAGGTAATGAAATGTCATCCAGAAATGATCAGTCCAGCCCACACTATTTGTATTCACAAAACCAGAAAACGACGAGCCTTCTACATTTTCTTTAAAAACACCATTCAAGAACAACCATATATTAAATTGTCATCAAACAAACAAACAAACAAACAAATGTACAACAGAAAACGACTTACTTCGTGAGCAGCGCATGTTCGATGGAATCCCCGGCTGCTTGTTTCAGACATCCAATCTGTCTCAGGGTCTCGAAATCTCTGTCACTGTGAGTTTCACAACCTCCACAGAGCAACATTTGTCGCATAAAGAAAACATTGCCACCTTTACATGCTTAGCGGGCTGAGCAGGCATAAAAGAGATGTCGACTCTCCCTTCAAGCTGTCACCCATGCTGAAAATCGATGGATGCGATTGGAGACGATGGGGAGTGAAGTTTAGGTCGACACTTCACCACCTTCAGAGCTTACCCGAGCCATATAGGGCTGGTGTCAGCTGGAAGAAATGAATTACGTTTGCCAGATGTATGGACAGTTTGACGTCTTTTCTTTTGGGAAAATTTGAAAGATTCCGGTCTGTCCGGACAGTTGGTTAGATCGAAGCTGTCGGAAAATGTCGATTTTAATTAAGCTTGAAGTCATGAATTGGCAATCATTTATAAAAAGATAGCATAGAATAAATACCTTTTTGACAGAATACTCAATATTATCATTTATCTATTAAGAGAGGATTTTGAGTTAAAAGCAACGACCAGCAGAGAAGATCAAGAATGGACTCTGTTGACCCTTTACCACAAATTTGTCTAGAGTCCTTTTGGTTGTCCAGGATTCGAGAACATTGTCCATCTCACACCAGTCTGTTCTGTCTCATAGAGCAGCAAAAAGAATGATCAAACCGTCAGTATGTCGGTAAGGCTTCCTTTAATGGGCCACACTAGTGGACTCGTCCAAGGAGAGGGGTGCTTGAAGCTGACGTGCTACACCGCCTAACGGGCCACAGCACCTCATTGGCTGAGATTTACTAACACATAAACTGACTCACACGTAAACACAAGCACACATCCATCATGCACTGTACACACAACGACGTAAAATGCACCGGTTATTACCTTTCACACGTTCTCGAGATCCTGACTGCATGACAGAAGAATCCAGAATTAACATCCCCCGCAACTGATGTGCAGTGATTCCGTATCAATTTTGACTAAATGTCGTGGTCGATCGCACATTCAGAACATCGATGTTGTTTAATTCGCAGTGACTCCCACACAGCATGACTACCAAATTATTATGTACTCGATCGCTGACTTGTGCAAAGCCACAACATCAGTGATGTTGGTGATTTAATTCGCAGTGACTCCCACACAGCATGACTACCAAATTATTATGTACTCGATCGCTGACTTGTGCAAAGCCACAACATCAGTGATGTTGGTGATTCAATCTGCAGTGACTCCCACACATGCAGCATGACGACATAATTACAATGAGCTCGATCGCAGACTCGTCCACAACACCATATGAGGCCCTGTCTCTAGCATAAATGCCCATGTAAATACATAGCGCATCTCAGCCAATGAGGTGACGTGGCCCGTTAGGTGGTGTAGCACGTCAGCTTCAAGCACCCCTCTCTTTGGACGAGTCCACAAGGGTGGCCCATTAAAGGAAGCCTTACCGTTTTCTCAGCCTCTCTAGCATTTTCTCCTTCCCGACAATTAACCCTCCGCATCGCTTTCACCACAGCTGAATCTGGGATAAACAGTTCTCCACCGAGATACTGAAAACTTGAAAACTGCAGACATAAACTGTTTCTTACGACGAACACTCGGGATATCGTCTGTCCGATCTACACCCCCCACCCCCCACACACACACACATACACCCCCCCCCCCCCCCAACACCCCCCCCCCCCCCCCCCCCCGTACATATTTTTGACTCACATGCGAAGCAAAAGTGAGTCTATGTACTCAGCCGTGTCGTCCGTCCGTCCGTCCGTCCGTCCGTCCGTCCGTCCGTCCGTCCGGGCGTAAAAAACTTAAACGTTGGATTTTTCTCGGACGCTATTAAGTCTATCAACACCAAATGTGGCATGATGGTGTATGATGACAAGGCCTCAAAAAACATACATAGTGACTTGACCTTGCTTCAAGGTCAAGGTCACAGGAGCCATAAATGTGGTCTCAAAAACAGTCATTTTTCACATTTTCTCAATTTTCTCCCACGTTATTGAGAATGGCGACCTTAGCTACAAGTGGTATATAGGTCAAAGCAAGCCCTATCTTTTGATATCCAGTTTGGTTGACCTTGCTTCAAGGTCAAGGTCACAAGAGCTCTTCAAAGTTGGATTGTATACATATTTTGAAGTGACCTTGACCCTGAACTATGGAAGATAACTGTTTCAAACTTAATAATTATGTGGGGCACATGTTATACTTTCATTATGAGACACATTTGGTCACATATCATCAAGGTCAAGGTCACTTTGACCCTTATGAAATGTGACCAAAATGGGGTAGTGAACCACTAAAAGTGACTATATCTCATGGTAGAAAGTGCCAATAAGCACCATTGTGCTTCCTATGTCTTGAATTAACAGCTTTGTGTTGCATGACCTTGGATGACCTTGACCTTGGGTCAAGGTCACATGTATTTTGGTAGGAAAAATGTGTAAAGCATTTCTTAGTGTATGATGTCATTGGTAGGTTTAGTTGTTTGACCTTGACCTTGAAGGTCACCTGAAGGTCAAGGTCACATAAAGGTCAAGGTCAAGCATGTGGGTCGTATGGGCTTTGCCCTTCTTGTTAACTATAGCGGTGGTTTTCTCCCTGGAGCGTAAGCACTGTTTATTTCTCATCAAGAGTTGGATTGTCTCAAACACGCTGCGTGGGAATTGTCACGTGCGAACTGCAAAACGCGCGCCGATTGGCTGGCGATGCGCGCGGTGGGCCGTGCTGCGAAGGGTTAATTCCCTTTGTAGAACCTCAGCAGTCTTAGATCTTCTGCTTGTTCACACTCACTGTCTTTATTCATGAGACTTCAGTCTTGATTACAAGTCATACAGTATGCTTTTGGACATCCCATCCCCACCCCCGACACAATGCATAACCAGATTCGAATGGGATCCTGTTGATTTCGCAATACAGGTCATAAAGAACGACATACGGCTGGAGCCGCTCGATGTTCCCCTCGTCAGCTGGGACCCCTGGCTGTGGAGCTTTCGGGGCCTGCTCCAGTAGCTCAGCCAGTGGCGGCCCCAAGCAGCCAATCTGGCCACCGGGGGGCATCGGGTCTCACTTTGGTCACGTTGCCCGTGTCTGCAAGATCCATAGGGATGCAGGCTCAGCAACCCTCTGCAGTTCTCCTTTGACCCTACCGATCTCCTGGGACTCTGAGCCTAGTCTTCTCAGGAAGCTGACGACCGATCCTGAGACAAACTCTCTGCATCCGACATCCACTGGAAGCGTTCGACTCCCCCATCCTCTTCGTTGGCCGTGGTCCTCCAATTCCGCGTATCTGGCCAGTTTCCTCTCTTGAGTCCAGGCAATGTTGCTCTCCCAGGGAAGTGTCGACTCGACCAGGAAGATGGCCTTGTAGTCCACCGACCAGACGATGATGTATGGGCGCTGCTCTGTTTGGAGGATGCTGCGAAGGACTCTCTCTCTTGGGGGGTCGGGGCCATCCCTTCAGGTCTGCAGTGATGCTCCATCCTCCTCCTGGCTTCAGGAGTATCCTTGGGTCTGTCTGGACTCTTTCTGGTAGTCTGCGACCTCTCTCGCCATCTCTGACGAACGCTGGGGGAGGGGGTGTTTCCGCCCTTCTTCTGTTCGCATCCTCACAGTACCTTCTCGTTGTTTTCGCGAGCACCTGGAGAGCTTGATTATGGCGCCAGCTGAATTTCTGGGGGCCATAGGGACAACAGACATGTATGTGCTCAAGGGTGCTGGTACCGCCGCAGCCTGCACATGCTGAGGAGGACTCCAGGTGCTACCTCTTCAGACTGACAGGTGTGGGGAGTAGATCATACGTTGAGCACACAATGAAACTCATCCTGGTGGGCTCCATATTCCAGAGCGAGCGCATAAATCAAAACATTTTCTACTTTAGCAAGACCCTGTCGTCTCGACTTTCCTGATTACTCGCCTTTGACGAATCGCTTAAGACCCTCGCACACGAGGCGATTCCACATACCACACACGGACTGACAAAAATATCTTCCAATGGCAGAGCGCTACTGACGTCTTTGCTCCACTATTGACCCATCCACGACACACCCCTTTCTCGCGGGAGATCGCGTGGTATCACATGGAGGCGGCAAATTGGCTTCGACGCGAACGCCAACTGAATCGTTGAGTTGTATTCCGGACAGCATTTGTGACTCATTTTTGCCAGACAGTGAGAAGATTTCTCAGACTGTGATAGACAGGGGTATGAATAAATACTACTCATGTTATTTAGACGAAATTAAGATCTATGAGCAAGAGGATTCAACGGTGGAGGTGACAGCTCGGAAAGTGCTGGCATCTGCGTGTCAAGGAGCGTTGTATCTGTCTGTTGTCAGGTGCCTGTAAAATGTTGATCAAGTGTTCCAGTGATCAGGTAGTTAAGTTTAAAACGGATTGAGCTCCTCGGGTTGATGTAGAGTCGCTATACAAAACTACTGCCTTTACGTTCACTAGTTGCATTGATGAGAAAGAAATTTAGCAACCACGTTCGATTCGAAGATTTCGGTCATGCTATTTACCGAAATGGCGCTAATGGCTTCAAAATGAGCATACATATCGTTATCCCCTTCTTGAATATGATATATTTAAGCTATTCTAATTAAACCAGAACTATATTTGACCAAATTACGTTAGAAACAGCAACATTTTGAAACACAGTCATGCGGTCGCCATTTCGAATTTTGAAGCCATTAGCGCCATTTCGGTAAATAGCATGACCGAAATCTTCGAATCGAACGTGGTTGCTAAATTTCTTTCTCATCAATGCAACTAGTGAACGTAAAGGCAGTAGTTTTGTATAGCGACTCTACATCAACCCGAGGAGCTCAATCCGTTTTAAACTTAACTACCTGATCACTGGAACACTTGATCAACATTTTACAGGCACCTGACAACAGACAGATACAACGCTCCTTGACACGCAGATGCCAGCACTTTCCGAGCTGTCACCTCCACCGTTGAATCCTCTTGCTCATAGATCTTAATTTCGTCTAAATAACATGAGTAGTATTTATTCATACCCCTGTCTATCACAGTCTGAGAAATCTTCTCACTGTCTGGCAAAAATGAGTCACAAATGCTGTCCGGAATACAACTCAACGATTCAGTTGGCGTTCGCGTCGAAGCCAATTTGCCGCCTCCATGTGATACCACGCGATCTCCCGCGAGAAAGGGGTGTGTCGTGGATGGGTCAATAGTGGAGCAAAGACGTCAGTAGCGCTCTGCCATTGGAAGATATTTTTGTCAGTCCGTGTGTGGTATGTGGAATCGCCTCGTGTGCGAGGGTCTTAAGCGATTCGTCAAAGGCGAGTAATCAGGAAAGTCGAGACGACAGGGTCTTGCTAAAGTAGAAAATGTTTTGATTTATGCGCTCGCTCTGGAATATGGAGCCCACCAGGATGAGTTTCATTGTGTGCTCAACGTATGATCTACTCCCCACACCTGTCAGTCTGAAGAGGTAGCACCTGGAGTCCTCCTCAGCATGTGCAGGCTGCGGCGGTACCAGCACCCTTGAGCACATACATGTCTGTTGTCCCTATGGCCCCCAGAAATTCAGCTGGCGCCATAATCAAGCTCTCCAGGTGCTCGCGAAAACAACGAGAAGGTACTGTGAGGATGCGAACAGAAGAAGGGCGGAAACACCCCCTCCCCCAGCGTTCGTCAGAGATGGCGAGAGAGGTCGCAGACTACCAGAAAGAGTCCAGACAGACCCAAGGATACTCCTGAAGCCAGGAGGAGGATGGAGCATCACTGCAGACCTGAAGGGATGGCCCCGACCCCCCAAGAGAGAGAGTCCTTCGCAGCATCCTCCAAACAGAGCAGCGCCCATACATCATCGTCTGGTCGGTGGACTACAAGGCCATCTTCCTGGTCGAGTCGACACTTCCCTGGGAGAGCAACATTGCCTGGACTCAAGAGAGGAAACTGGCCAGATACGCGGAATTGGAGGACCACGGCCAACGAAGAGGATGGGGGAGTCGAACGCTTCCAGTGGATGTCGGATGCAGAGAGTTTGTCTCAGGATCGGTCGTCAGCTTCCTGAGAAGACTAGGCTCAGAGTCCCAGGAGATCGGTAGGGTCAAAGGAGAACTGCAGAGGGTTGCTGAGCCTGCATCCCTATGGATCTTGCAGACACGGGCAACGTGACCAAAGTGAGACCCGATGCCCCCCGGTGGCCAGATTGGCTGCTTGGGGCCGCCACTGGCTGAGCTACTGGAGCAGGCCCCGAAAGCTCCACAGCCAGGGGTCCCAGCTGACGAGGGGAACATCGAGCGGCTCCAGCCGTATGTCGTTCTTTATGACCTGTATTGCGAAATCAACAGGATCCCATTCGAATCTGGTTATGCATTGTGTCGGGGGTGGGGATGGGATGTCCAAAAGCATACTGTATGACTTGTAATCAAGACTGAAGTCTCATGAATAAAGACAGTGAGTGTGAACAAGCAGAAGATCTAAGACTGCTGAGGTTCTACAAAGGGAATTAACCCTTCGCAGCACGGCCCACCGCGCGCATCGCCAGCCAATCGGCGCGCGTTTTGCAGTTCGCACGTGACAATTCCCACGCAGCGTGTTTGAGACAATCCAACTCTTGATGAGAAATAAACAGTGCTTACGCTCCAGGGAGAAAACCACCGCTATAGTTAACAAGAAGGGCAAAGCCCATACGACCCACATGCTTGACCTTGACCTTTATGTGACCTTGACCTTCAGGTGACCTTCAAGGTCAAGGTCAAACAACTAAACCTACCAATGACATCATACACTAAGAAATGCTTTACACATTTTTCCTACCAAAATACATGTGACCTTGACCCAAGGTCAAGGTCATCCAAGGTCATGCAACACAAAGCTGTTAATTCAAGACATAGGAAGCACAATGGTGCTTATTGGCACTTTCTACCATGAGATATAGTCACTTTTAGTGGTTCACTACCCCATTTTGGTCACATTTCATAAGGGTCAAAGTGACCTTGACCTTGATGATATGTGACCAAATGTGTCTCATAATGAAAGTATAACATGTGCCCCACATAATTATTAAGTTTGAAACAGTTATCTTCCATAGTTCAGGGTCAAGGTCACTTCAAAATATGTATACAATCCAACTTTGAAGAGCTCTTGTGACCTTGACCTTGAAGCAAGGTCAACCAAACTGGATATCAAAAGATAGGGCTTGCTTTGACCTATATACCACTTGTAGCTAAGGTCGCCATTCTCAATAACGTGGGAGAAAATTGAGAAAATGTGAAAAATGACTGTTTTTGAGACCACATTTATGGCTCCTGTGACCTTGACCTTGAAGCAAGGTCAAGTCACTATGTATGTTTTTTGAGGCCTTGTCATCATACACCATCATGCCACATTTGGTGTTGATAGACTTAATAGCGTCCGAGAAAAATCCAACGTTTAAGTTTTTTACGCCCGGACGGACGGACGGACGGACGGACGGACGGACGGACGGACGGACGACACGGCTGAGTACATAGACTCACTTTTGCTTCGCATGTGAGTCAAAAATATGTACGGGGGGGGGGGGGGGGGGGGGGGGGGCTGATGTGGGGGGGGGGGGGGTGTATGTGTGTGTGTGTGGGGGGTGGGGGGTGTAGATCGGACAGACGATATCCCGAGTGTTCGTCGTAAGAAACAGTTTATGTCTGCAGTTTTCAAGTTTTCAGTATCTCGGTGGAGAACTGTTTATCCCAGATTCAGCTGTGGTGAAAGCGATGCGGAGGGTTAATTGTCGGGAAGGAGAAAATGCTAGAGAGGCTGAGAAAACGGTAAGGCTTCCTTTAATGGGCCACCCTTGTGGACTCGTCCAAAGAGAGGGGTGCTTGAAGCTGACGTGCTACACCACCTAACGGGCCACGTCACCTCATTGGCTGAGATGCGCTATGTATTTACATGGGCATTTATGCTAGAGACAGGGCCTCATATGGTGTTGTGGACGAGTCTGCGATCGAGCTCATTGTAATTATGTCGTCATGCTGCATGTGTGGGAGTCACTGCAGATTGAATCACCAACATCACTGATGTTGTGGCTTTGCACAAGTCAGCGATCGAGTACATAATAATTTGGTAGTCATGCTGTGTGGGAGTCACTGCGAATTAAATCACCAACATCACTGATGTTGTGGCTTTGCACAAGTCAGCGATCGAGTACATAATAATTTGGTCGTCATGCTGTGTGGGAGTCACTGCGAATTAAACATCGATGTTTCGAATGTGCGATCGACCACGATATTTAGTCAAAATCGATACGGAATCACTACACATCAGTTGCGGGGGATGTTAATTCTGGATTCTTCTGTCATGCAGTCAGGATCTCGAGAACGTGTAAAAGGTATTAACCGGTGCATGGTACGTCGTTGTGTGCACAGTGCATGATGGATGTGTGCTTGTGTTTACGTGTGAGTCAGTTTATGTGTTAGTAAATCTCAGCCAATGAGGTGCTGTGGCCCGTTAGGCGGTGTAGCACGTCAGCTTCAAGCACCCCTCTCCTTGGACGAGTCCACTAGTGTGGCCCATTAAAGGAAGCCTTACCGACATACTGACGGTTTGATCATTCTTTTTGCTGCTCTATGAGACAGAACAGACTGGTGTGAGATGGACAATGTTCTCGAATCCTGGACAACCAAAAGGACTCTAGACAAATTTGTGGTAAAGGGTCAACAGAGTCCATTCTTGATCTTCTCTGCTGGTCGTTGCTTTTAACTCAAAATCCTCTCTTAATAGATAAATGATAATATTGAGTATTCTGTCAAAAAGGTATTTATTCTATGCTATCTTTTTATAAATGATTGCCAATTCATGACTTCAAGCTTAATTAAAATCGACATTTTCCGACAGCTTCGATCTAACCAACTGTCCGGACAGACCGGAATCTTTCAAATTTTCCCAAAAGAAAAGACGTCAAACTGTCCATACATCTGGCAAACGTAATTCATTTCTTCCAGCTGACACCAGCCCTATATGGCTCGGGTAAGCTCTGAAGGTGGTGAAGTGTCGACCTAAACTTCACTCCCCATCGTCTCCAATCGCATCCATCGATTTTCAGCATGGGTGACAGCTTGAAGGGAGAGTCGACATCTCTTTTATGCCTGCTCAGCCCGCTAAGCATGTAAAGGTGGCAATGTTTTCTTTATGCGACAAATGTTGCTCTGTGGAGGTTGTGAAACTCACAGTGACAGAGATTTCGAGACCCTGAGACAGATTGGATGTCTGAAACAAGCAGCCGGGGATTCCATCGAACATGCGCTGCTCACGAAGTAAGTCGTTTTCTGTTGTACATTTGTTTGTTTGTTTGTTTGTTTGATGACAATTTAATATATGGTTGTTCTTGAATGGTGTTTTTAAAGAAAATGTAGAAGGCTCATCGTTTTCTGGTTTTGTGAATACAAATAGTGTGGGCTGGACTGATCATTTCTGGATGACATTTCATTACCTTATTTTTAAAACAAGCAATTCTAGAAAAACACAATTTCATGTTACTAACTCTTTCGAGTTTGCATATTTTGAAACCTTTTTTATTTTTGAGTCACGGTTGTTTCAGATATGTGATAAGAACTTGTCTAAGTGGAAATTAATATGGTCATGTTTTGTATGAATGGATTGCAAAATAAATGTACTTTATGAACATGGATACACCTTAGCCTTATTATATTTGAGGTTGATGTTTGACCTACTTGTGTGCGCTACTAAAGTTAGCAGCGCTGCTAATTTCTGTGCCAGTTTTATATTATTAAAAAATTGTTTTGCGAAACACACGCACTATTTTATTTACAATTCAAAACATTATTCTATAAGGAAAATATCCCCATGTTTCAGGCAAAAACGACGTTTCCTAGTCAAGTTAGTGATGACAATTTGCATATACATTATTTGGGCTTTTCAGCATGACATCATTAACATGCTTTCCTTGTCAAGACTAAAGGAATAAGATAACCTCAGCAAATATTACTCTCTAAATGCAAAAAACATATCATGCCAAACCATCTACAGATATTGCATAGTCACAATGATAATGACAGAGGGAATCATGGATACAAGGAATGTTCAACAAATGCATTCAACATTGCCAGGTCAAGGGATGGTAATCAAGGAGACAATTCCTTGTCTGACTGAAGCAAAGTATTTCTCACACTTTCTACATATTGCCACTGTTTTCTCTTAACCTTTTTCAAACAGCAATATCTTAAACACATATTTATAGCATTATTATGGTCTCGAGATGCAACATGGCTGCTTGTCACAATAGTACTTGTCTGCATAGGAACCCAAAGAGAGCCCCCTACACACTTCTCCAACTGGTAAGCTTTCAGGTGTGACCTACTTACAACTAATTACTATTCATGAAGCCTGGGAAACACCCTACCCATTACACACTACCGGTTAGTTAACTGTGACGTCACTTCCACTTTTTTTCTGGGTGTCTACTTCGATCAGCATGGATTTATCCTTAAAACTCACAGAAAAGGGCAACAATTTGGACTGACTCTTATGGATAACTACACCACAAACAGATACTTTAAAGTGTTGATGAAAAAGCGCTGTTTTACTATGAAAAGAACCCGAAATGCAACTGATTTGCTCACCAGAAGAAACGGCCACTGAAAACGAGAACGTTTGTTTGAATTGATCGATCACTTTCGCAATCATTTCAGTTTATAACTAACGACTTCTTGTGTTCAATCGTATTACTGATGCCAATTACCTACTTATTGCACCCCATGATTGATGAGTAAACGACCAAAACATGATCGAAATGAGTCAAGCTGAAATAGATGCTTCCAGGTGTGGATTCTTGAAATGCGGACGCTGGTGAGCTTTCGAACGTTCACTACTTATTCAAACCTTAATATATAATCCAATCTGTCACGGTGATGAAACAATAAGATATAAACTTCTTCAAAATTTGATAGCTATCAGCACGTCTGCCACTTATATGGCTGTACCCTCCATGGCTCGAAGCATGTTTACTTTGCAAGTCCGTGCAGTGACTTTCATTTGACTCGATGTTTAGTGTGAGTCAATCAAATGCGACTACGAGCGCTGTATTTTCATCATGCCGGGCCCTGCAGGTGGCGCACTCTGGTGCTACCTCTTCTTGGTTGTCTCTCGGGTGTCGAGGAAGACGACTCGCTGTGCCATCATCTGCGGATGCGCACATGGCTCCGAAGTCCAAACTCCGAGGCACACAGGCGGCTGCAGGTGGGGCAAGGAACACCGGTCTTGACAGAGGTTGAAGCAGCTCTGGGTCGCCTTGCTCGCGCAGCTTCAAGACGACAACGGCAAATCTGCAAGATCTTCTGACTCTAGTGTTAACAAAGATCGTGTATACACGATCTTTGGTGTGAAGCAGTTAGAGCACCTTTTAAGATGCTCCGTTTGCCGCGCGACCTCGACAGGAAGGTGACCTCTGCTAAGGGCTGAGAGGTCACTGTCAAACATGGACCCTAATGCTTTTATTAAGTCGCCTCCTCGATGAAGAGGGATAAAATTGAATGTTATATCATTTAGGGGATTCAAGTATCAAAAGAAGGACTCCAGAAACCTCTACCTTGAAGGATATTGTGCTTTTTAACGTCGCTGTTGGTCTCGCCGTATCTGCGCCGATGGTTTTCGTCTCCAGCAGCCAGTGGCATGCGGGAGAGAAAATGGCCGGCCGTCTCGGGGTGCGAAGCGAAGTATCACAACCGCGGTTTCTTTTTCTGCAGCTGTCTTCCATGATGTAAGGTCTTCTGAGTCAAGCAGGGGGGACAGAGAGACTTCCACAACACCTGGCAGTCCAGATAATGGCATTTTTATCCACACAGTACTGACTATGCGGCAAACGCATAGCGGAGCGACGTGAACACGTCTTGTCAAGTCAGCAAGCAAACCGGGAGAGAGAGAGAGAGAGAGAGAGAGAGAGAGAGAGAGAGAGAGAGAGAGAGAGAGAGAACGAACGAACGAAAACTTTATTGCTGGGGCCTCCGGCCCATTGCAAGGTGTACATTATCAAACGTTTTAACAGCACCACAATGCACAACAGTCAATACATGTTGTAAACACAAGCGTCGGTGGGTCGAGCGATTGGTTTCACTGGGAATATACATTAACTAATCGCTGAACACGAGCTGATTCATCTCGGATAAATCCAATGCTTCTGTTCTTATCTTAAAGGAATAATGTAAAAATTTTGAAACATTTAAGAGAGAGAGAGAGAGAGGAGAGAGAGAGAGAGAGAGAGAGAGACAGAGAGAGAGAGAGAGAGAGAGAGAGAGAGAGAGAGAGAGAGAGAGAGAGAGACAGAGAGAGAGAGAGAGAGAGAGAGAGAGGAGAACATTTTGAATTGGAACGATTTTATTCAAGACCATCCACCCATTTGAATACAGGTGGGTGCATATGTCAACAAAATAATAATATGAATGTCATTCCGTCATGTGTACACCTGTTTGAGTTGTGACGGCTCTGTGTTCAACTATGCACTAAGAGAAAAGTATTTATGAGAATAAACATGTTGTACTGGACATACGTTTCTCATCTCTGAGTGTCATGGCATTGAAAATGTACATAGAAATATTTTGCGTTGCCCGTATGTTAGTTTCTTTCAGAAGATAGCTGCATGCTCTCGGCGGTGACAGGATATATTGTGAAATGTGCTTTTCCCTTACGTGTTATAAGCGCTGCAGTCTGACATGAAATGCGGTTCATCTTCGACCACATGACAGAATGGACAGGTAACTGTTCTCGTTCAGCTGTATATGTAACAGTTATTAATTTGTAAATTGTTTATGCCTAAACGGAAACGAATAAAAGTATATATAAACTTTTTTTATTACGAAGAAACTTAGATGTTATTCTTGGCAGATCGTGTTCAGAGAGAGGAAAGAGGGAGAAAGAGAGAGAGAGAAGGAGAGAGAGAGAGAGAGAGAGAGAGAGAGAGAGAGAGAGAGAGAGAGAGAGAGAGAGAGAGAAAGCTCAAGGCCCCAGTATCACCAGGAGATTTTGAAAAAATCACCTTTTTAAATATAAAAAACCGTTTAACATTTTTAACAACTAGAATATTTAAATTTTGCTGTGTACTTTAATTTTTTCAAGTAAATGTGTAGTTTAGGAGCTACAGCCTGTCATAGGGGGTCACCCTCGGCCAAAATGTATCCAGGCCCATGTATCACCAGGACGAGGGTACATTTTGTCTTATTTGTTTTTCTACACTAATTGGATTTTTCACATGAAATTTTGCCACAAGCTTTAAAAATACATATTCTACCTAGAAAAAATACTAAAAGTGCCACATTGTTCATTTTGGTGAGTAAAGAATTAAATCTAATTAAATATGCAAAATGTGCGTAGGTAAATTTTTCCACTCTTATAGCACACCTTAATCACCTCCTATTTGATTTATGGAGCTCATTTTATGTCAATATACAACTTGTAGGGTGCTTTATGGTATGTTCTAGAACTAACTTGATAGAATGGAAAATAAATGTATTGTCGTGTACACTTACAAAAAAGAGAAAGAAAACAAAAAACAAGATGACTTTCTGTGTTATTACTTTAAGAATATTTCGATGCCTTCCGGCAACTTCTTCAGCAAAGAAAAAAATGGCGTCAAGATTACGTATAAAAAGAATTACGTCTGCTATGACGTAAGACATTCTTACAGTCTTGGATGTCCCGGCTGACCAATCACCACGGTAGTCCACAAAAATGGGCAAATATAAGTCCAAGAATTCTGGAGAAAGAAACAGCATATCACACACACACGCACACACACACGTGCATATACACACACACACACACACGCAAACACACACACACCCACCCCCACCTCCCCCCACACACACATACACACAAACACACACAAACACACACAAACACACACACACACACACACACACACACACACACACACACACACATCCACACCCCTACACACACAGTACACACATCCAGACCATCGGATCACCCCTGAAAGCCGACAAGCAAACCCTCTGAACACCCAAACTGCCAACCACTCAACTACACTTTGGTGTTTAGACCAAGAGGATAGGTGGTACGCAGTTTAGTCATCCAAAAAGCCTCCCTCGCCAGTCTACGAGGATGATCCGATGGAGCACCATACACCTGTTCGATTGCCGTGTACCAAGAATGACAATTTTTGGGGGTTAAAAGTCATAATTTTGAATATATCCAAAATGACTCTGAAAACAGTTACACAACAGATCCTAGTACTTACCATAGCCCATATCAACACAAATGCCTGTGCAAAATTTCACATCAATAGCTTTAAAAACAAGTGAGTTATGGTTGCAGAAGTAATTGGGCATTCTTGATTATTTAGATCGAAACTTTCCGAAAAACGGGCATGCCCAATTACCTCTGCAACCATAACTCACTTGTTTTTAAAGTTATTGATGTGAAACTTTATACAGGCATTTGTGTTGATATGGGCTATGGTAAGTACTAGGATCTTTTGTGTAACTGTTTTCAGAGTCATTTTGGATACCTTCAAAATTATAACTTTTAACCCCCCAAAATTGTCATTCTTGGTAAACGACAATACATTTATTTTCCATTCTATCAAGTTAGTTCTAGAACATACCATAAAGCACCCTACAAGTTGTATATTGACAGAAAATGAGCTCCATAAATCAAATAGGAAGTGATTAAGGTGTGCTATAAGAGTGGAAAAATTTACCTACGCACATTTTGCATATTTAATTAGATTTAATTCTTTACTCACCAAAATGAACATTGTGGCACTTTTAGTATTTTTTCTAGGTAGAATATGTATTTTTAAAGCTTGTGGCAAAATTTCATGTGAAAAATCCAATTAGTGTAGAAAAAGAAAAAAAAAGACAAAATGTACCCTCGTCCTGGTGATACTGGGGCCTCAAAGGGGTGCTTGAATGAGTGCTTCATGTTGGCAAATGAGCGCTCTTTGCCTCTCGTGAACGCCTACAGATTTAGTGCAGCGCTTCACTTGTTAAAGGGAGGTAAATCTTCTGCGCCGCATGTTGCGTTGCTAGACGCTAAAGAAATAGTTTTTTTTTGCCACAGACATCACTTATGCACGTTTAAACGTATTCTGCAGGAATAAAGTCAACTACTGTGTCATCCTTAATGCCAGTACTCGCGAATTCAGAGCGCTTGGGGCAAATAAAGCCCGTTCCAGTCCCAAAATGATGTTTCTGAGGGTTATTTTACGCATCGACGGCCAGTGCGGGATCGAAGACGCCATTTTGAAAATGGTGTGAATCACCTCGGATGCGCGCTTTTCTCCGATGCACACTGAGTGAATCACGCTCCAAAATTGCTGTTCAGGAGTGAAACACGTGCAGCCTCATGACTCAAACACTGACTTGGGGCGCGTTTGTTTGGCCACAAATCTCGCCATTCTCCCTGAATGGCTAGTCGAGGGCGAGTGAGATGCTCCGACAGCAAGAAAAACGGCCAATTATCTCGCAAGGCGGAAAACATGGCTGCGTCCTGGCGCCAAAGTCGGTGATGAAGTTGCCGATAGACAAAATAACTGACGATTCAGATATCACATCAGTTTTTCATTTCATTAACGCACCAATTGAGGGAGCTCCGGACCTCCCTCGGCCTCCCGCCTTCACGGCGAGTGCGTCCTTATGAGCGAGGAACGTATGCAACGCCTAGCTCTCGCGATTCTCTCGAGATTTTGGGCCAAACAAACGCGCCCATGTTCAAAAGATCGTGGTTGCAGGGACTCATATGTAGAGAAGAGCGCCACTTGAAGGCAGGGAGCGTTCCCATTGGCTGATGAGCAGAAGTATTTCACTTGAAGTACTGAGAGAGTAGCACCGTGAAATCATTTCTGGGGACGAAATAAATTCACTGAAACTTTTGTTCCCACACGAGGAAAGGTGTGATTCGTGGTCCAGAAACTGTTTCAGTTGCAGCGTGTTCGAAGGCCTTACCGCGCTTGACCTAAAAAAATATTTTTTTAAAAGAAGATAAAGGTGTGGTTTTATACTCATCACCAATGTCTGTCAGGGTCTCAGTCCGCTTTACACTTTACCCCCTGATCACTGGGCAGCGTCATCATTCCTTCACCTGCAGTCACTTACGGCGAGTAACAGCGGCGTTGGACGCTGCAAACCCCAGGGTTGCTTCCTTCGGCTAGACGGTTCATTTACTTTGCCACCCCAACCAGGAGTGAAAAGGGTAC
>JAWQFJ010034087.1:0-7500 GCA_034096865.1 Theodoxus fluviatilis | reverse complement strand
TTTATTTTTTCAAATGTTTTTAACATTGTTGGAAAAGAAAACGTTTCTACTTCTACGATCATATGCGTAGCTCAGAATTTTTCAAAAGTGAACATCCTTCTCATTTCGTGGTGGAGAATTATATATTTATGAGAACGATCTGTCCACATGCCCTCTCGTTCTTCGTGTTGGAATGCCACAAGTCTGTTCTAATTGGACGAAGCTTCGGCCTGCTACGCCGAAGCTTCGACTCTGCGTAAGTGATTAGTGGTGTCTGAACAAGAGTCTGGAATTTGAAGTAGACTTTGTGCGTAAGTGATTAGTGGGGTCTGAACAAGAGTCTGGAATTTGAAGTAGACTTTGTGCGTAAGTGATTAGTGGGGCCTGAACAAGAGTCTGGAATCTGAAGTAGACTTTGTGCGTAAGTGATTAGTGGGGTCTGAACAAGAGTCTGAAATCTGAAGTAGACTTTGTGCGTAAGTGATTAGTGGGGTCTGAACAAGAGTCTGGAATTTGAAGTAGACTTTGTGCGTAAGTGATTAGTGGGGTCTGAACAAGAGTCTGAAATCTGAAGTAGACTTTGTGCGTAAGTGATTAGTGGGGTCTGAACAAGAGTCTGGAATTTGAAGTAGACTTTGTGCGTAAGTGATTAGTGGGGCCTGAACAAGAGTCTGGAATCTGAAGTAGACTTTGTGCGTAAGTGATTAGTGGGGTCTGAACAAGAGTCTGAAATCTGAAGTAGACTTTGTGCGTAAGTGATTAGTGGGGTCTGAACAAGAGTCTGGAATTTGAAGTAGACTTTGTGCGTAAGTGATTAGTGGGGTCTGAACAAGAGTCTGGAATTTGAAGTAGACTTTGTGCGTAAGTGATTAGTGGGGTCTGAACAAGAGTCTGGAATCTGAAGTAGACTTTGTGCGTAAGTAATTAGTGGGGTCTGAACAAGAGTCTGGAATTTGAAGTAGACTTTGTGCGTAAGTGATTAGTGGGGTCTGAACAAGAGTCTGGAATTTGAAGTAGACTTTGGTGATCGTGCTCTTCCAAATCTGATGTCTACTTGGACAGAGTAGACCGAAGCTGCATCCTGATTGGTCATTTAAGGTCTCTCTCTAGTTCGGGAGTCGCGGAAAGTGTAGACCGAAGCTGCATTCTGATTAGTCATTTAAGGTCGCTCTCTAGTTCGGGAGTCGCGGAAAGTGTAGACCGAAGCTGCATTCTGATTGGTCATTTAAGGTCGCTCTCTAGTTCGGGAGTCGCGGAAAGTGTAGACCGAAGCTGCATTCTGATTAGTCATTTAAGGTCGCTCTCTAGTTCGGGAGTCGCGGAAAGTGTAGACCGAAGCTGCATTCTGATTAGTCATTTAAGGTTGCTCTCTAGTTCGGGAGTCGCGGAAAGTGTAGACCGAAGCTGCATCCTGATTAGTCATTTAAGGTCGCTCTCTAGTTCGGGAGTCGCGGAAAGTGTAGACCGAAGCTGCATCCTGATTAGTCATTTAAGGTCGCTCTCTAGTTCGGGAGTCGAGGAAAGTGTAGACCGAAGCTGCATCCTGATTAGTCATTTAAGGTCGCTCTCTAGTTCGGGAGTCGAGGAAAGTGTGGGCTGCAACTTCGACTCTACTTCGGCCTTGTAGCGTGGAAAATAGTAACCCGTGGAAAACAGTGACGGAAGTCATCGCAGAGTTATCTGCGAGGGATTTTCTGAAAATTCAACTCTAAAAAGAGACGGCACCCGCCACTCCGCCTGACTGACTTGGCACGCCCGGGGAGTTATGCTAAGATCCGGCCGCGTAAATATATCTGCGTTTTGTGACAAACGTCTTGCTCGGCGGTACTGTACTCCATGCACCTTAACGGTGCGCGTGATTCGGGTGTAATCTTAAGCTAAACGACGTTTATTGGCGCTGCTGAAATGGTCTAAGTCGGAAACATTCGGAACGTCGTTTAGCTTAAGATTACACCCGAATCACGCGCACCGTTAAGGTGCATGGAGTACAGTACCGCCGAGCAAGACGTTTGTCACAAAACGCAGATATATTTACGCGGCCGGATCTTAGCATAACTCCCCGGGCGTGCCAAGTCAGTCAACGGTCGCGTTTTATAAAACCAGACTACAAACAGACTACAGGGAGGTGACTCCCATATTATTTCCGGCAGGGGAGACGGCTTTACACGGGGAAAAACTTTTTTGAACGCTACATCATGTGTTAAACTACACAAATGCACCAAAACCTCGTAAAGCAACTAATGCGTCGTTTGTCGGAATATATTCCATGCGAAGAACAGGTGCAGGAGCGGTAAATTGCATAAAGCACGTCCCTCGCAGATAACTCTGCGATGACTTCCGTCACTGTTTTCCACGGGTTACTATTTTCCACGCTACAGGCCTATTGCTGTGCAGCAGTCCCTGAACACAAGGTCGCCAAGTTCACTTCGACTTTTGTTCGCCACGGGTAGTACGTCTGATTATAGCACACCTTGAGACGGTTGTAATGGGTCACCCATTGTTTTGCACGCCCTTCAGACCCGGTACACATGTACTATGTTGCTGGAAACGGACAAACATGTTCATGTACAAGTGTATGAGATTCTTACTCTTCTTGGAGATCACTATGACAGTTCTCGAAGTTTAGGATCCGAGAACAGTCGTGGAATTTCGTCATTGCAATTATGCTGCAGAAAGTACATTTTCCTACCTAAGAATACAAACCCACTTTCTCCCTTTATGTATGTGTGCTCATGTTGTCCGTGTGGGAACGAACAAACACACACAGTCTCACCAGGGCTTGCATGTTAGTATTATCCCACAAACACACACTAACATGTTTTTAAGTCCATACTTGAAAACTAAATCTCTCTCTCTCTCTCTCTCTCTCTCTCTCTCTCTCTCTCTCTCTCTCTCTCTCTCTCTCTCTGTCTCTCTCTCTGTCTCTCTCTCTCTCTCTCTCTCTCTCTCTCTCTCTCTCTGTGTACACCCATGCAAGCACACACAGACACACACAGACAACACACACACACACACACACACACACACACACACGCCCACGCACGAATATATATACACACACACACACACACACACACACATACGCACACACACGCACGCACGCACAAACACACGCACAAACACACACACCCCGGATGGTAGAGAGAGAAATCGCGGAGGAAAATTCGAGTGGAAGCCACTGGAAAGCGCCGTAACCATAGCAACGACGCAGGGCATGTCACAATGACCTCAGCCCCACAGTAAAAAAAATGCATTCGAGTCCGAACATCGAAATGGAGGAAGAATGGGTTGGGGAGACGGAGGGGGGAAGTTAGCGCTCGCGCCGACAGGAACCTCATGCGTAGAGCCCTTTCACCCAGCTCCTGACAATGGCTTCCCTCGGGTCACGTGTGCGCTCCTTCGTCAGTGCCAGGCAACTCGGCCTCTAGCACGGAATTCCCTACTCGCAGAAGCAGAGAACTCGATTTCCCCTCGCCGTGGTGTTTCTCTTCCTCAGCTCTGCGCCTCCGCGTCCCTCACCTTCGGAGAGTGTCCGCACAGGCGGGTAGAATGGAGATGCGTTTGTGCGACCCCGTCTTCTGATTGGATTTATTCGGGGACAGCTCGTGCTTCTGTAGCGTCTTCAGCCCGTCCTCTTGATGACAAAGCCAGCAAGAGTGGAAGTCCCCGTTGGAAGTCATACTGAGAGAGAGAGAGAGAGAGAGAGAGAGAGAGAGAGAGAGAGAGAGAGAAAGAGAGAGGACTAGAGAACTGAACTACTGCAGACCGCGTGACCTTTGACCTGCAAGTTTCGTGGGTCACTCATGTATCTTCACTCTTCGTCGAGGGGAGGTCTATTGGATAACCAGTAGTCTTTCTGACCTTCCGTGGCGGACGGATATCTTCATATTGGTGTCTGACCATCCCAGTTCTTTCATGGACCCAATTTTACTTCACAAGGCTTCCTGGTGTTTCACGCTATTGGGGAAAGATCGATGAACGCGCTCTCTCCAGTCGATTCAGTTCCTGTCTTCATGGACATATTCCTATCCGAACACTCGCAAAGACATTCTTTATTGACGCAGTAGCTCGGGAAGCACAAGCTATCTGTTTGGTGCCGTGCGGGTAGTTGGTCACCACTCTTGCAGGTGAAAACATTTACCGTGTCGATTCCTATTGTTCGCGGACTGTGGAAGGTTCTTGTCCTTTATTCCGGACTAACATTTTTGCCTGGCACACAAGAGCTGCAGTTTCCTCTTTGCCATAGCAATCGGCACGACGCACGGTGACGGTCTTGAAACTAGTGAGCATTCTGAGAGTGCAAACCTCCGCCAAGGCAGCCACCATTTCTCTTCCATGGCCTGTATGATTAATAAAAGCAGCATGTTCTGCTAGCCGGGCCTGCCTTTACCAAGTTTACTTCATTGTGTTGGCTAAAAGCGATATCTGAGTGCGGAACTCAAACACTCGAGTCATAAAAAATTTGACGTTATCAACTTTGCGATGCATAAAAATTTTTCTCTTTATTCTTCCAATTCCCAAACTACATAACACAGTACGTTTTCTTTTTGGTTGTCATTCCCAAACGAGATAACGGTTAACCTCCAAGATTTAATTAAAAATTTCCTTGGACAAAAAAACCCCTGTCCTTCCGCCAATTTTCATCAGGATCAGTTTTGATTTTTTTGAGTTATTTTGCTGAATAACCAATAAACTAACGAACCAATGGTAAAACATAACCACCACCTTGGCGGAGGTCATGAACAGGCACTGCACATTAACGTGAAAATGATTCTTGTTTTACTCACGACTAGCATTTCCGTATTCTCGCTGGGCGTCTTGCAAAGACATCTGACTTCTCATTTCACGACACTTCAAGCTCTGCACACCGTGCTGTAATGGTGGTTTTGTCCAGACGACACGAACCTTCATCTGGCTTCACGGGTCAGGTGTCCCTAGCGACTGCATCTCATTGCACAGATTCCTGCCATTCAAGAGCTTCCCTGGTGGTACAGGGACGACGGACTGAAGACGGAGGGGAGCGTCCAAAAGTGACAGTTTTAAACTCTCGTAATGAACTAGACATCCTGAGAAACAAACTCTGCAGCGAGGGCAGGGAGAAAGGAACAATAGTAAGAAAAAACACTGAAAAAGAATTCTCTGCAATCACCATGAACTCAATCGGAGATAGAAGATCGTCCAAGGAAAGGATGAAGCTTTCTTGGAGTGCGTACAAAGTCTTGGATGGAACAAACCCCAGCAGCACATGTCTGGCTGGTAAGTAGGATATCTTACTCTTGCTTCTCCTCGCTTCTCCTTTTACCACCCAGGAGTATGACCGGGTACCTATGAGGGCAACAGTGGCACATTGTTACAGGATGGGCGTTTGATGCGGCCGTGAGAATGGAATACTCTCCCTGAAGTGGAGGCAGTGCTGATGGCTGACTATGATTGTCCTGCATGTCTACCACTGTGCTTCTCTGACTGTCCTCCATGTCTGCCACTGTGCTTGTGTGATTAAGCTGAGGGGAGTTGGTAAGGGTGCAGGGCTGAGACACCGAAGCCGCAACTGCTTTGCACAACCTTTTTATTACTTCTTCATGGCAGGTACATGAAATTGTAGCCAGTGTCTGGTGAGACCGAGGTGGCAAGTGTCTGCCCAGACCGTCTGTCTCAGACGGAATCTCGTCTGCCCAGCATGCGTTGGGGTCCGCTATATCAAGGTGACCACACGTGACACCTTCCAGGGTGGTCCTGGCTAGCAAACCGGTATCTTAACAAACGAATATATTCTAATTAAGACCAATAGAACAGCAGGCGGGCCGGCGACCCTGGGGTCTGACCCCTACTATAAGGGATGCCCACCAACGCCTGAGAAGAGGAACAACCTAATATATTCTAATTATGACCAATAGAACAGCGGGCGGGCCCACGACCCTGGGGTCTGACCCCTACTATAAGGGTATGAATGTGTGCATGATTGTGCATGAATGTATAGGTGATCATCGATTGATGCACCTGTTGGTTAAACGTCTTTACGTGCCAACAAGAATGAAAGTTGTGATGTCTGTGGGATCTTCCCAGAAATCCATGGTGTTTAGTTTACGTTATAAGGGATGTCCAACAACAGCCTGGGAAACAGCGAAGTGGCCGAACCGAGAGAGGAAGGGAGGAAGAGAGAGAGAGAGAGAGAGAGAGAGAGAGAGAGAGAGAGAGAGAGAGAGATGTTAGCCTGGACAACGAAGGAGGCGAAAAAGGGAGAGTGAGTGTCCCCCTTCACACTTGTTTGACTGTCCTGCAAGTCTGCCACTATGCTTGTCTGACTGTCTTTGTCCTGCAAGTCTGCCACTGTGCTTGTCTGACTGTCATTGTCCTGCAAGTCTGCCACTGTGCTTGTCTGACTGTCTTTGTCCTGCAAGTCTGCCACTGTGCTTGTCTGACTGTCATTGTCCTGCAAAATCTCGGAAGGTTCCTAGCGCCCTGGGACCGTGGCATGCAATGTAGCGTCATGGGCTAGACGGTGGTTTATCCTAAAACGTAGATCGTGACCTACTTGCATATGAATGACATGACGTTTCACCCGTCAAATCTTGTGATTGGACAATGCCCCGCAGAGATGAAAGCATCATTTGATCGGGTAATAAGGTGAAAGAAAACGATGAAAACCCTTATTTCGGGTGAAAACGTCATGTCATTCATATACAAGTAGGCCATGAGCTATGTTTCAGGATAAACCACCATCTAGCCTATAAGAGTAGCATACTGACTGAGAACAAAGATTATAGGTTATACAAAGATAGTTCATTAGCTAATTGTTATGAGAATCGAGACACGTTGCGCCCCAAGCGGCCAGCACTATGGGGAAGTAATCACACTGCTTAGATACATGTAAAAAGTGCTTGTTTGTCGACGCGTTTCTGATGCATTCCGATCATGTTTGTGAATACATTTACGGTGTAATGTGTAATAAAATGATTTGCTGCAATAATGGGGGTGTTTTGGCTTTGTTTTTTGTAGCAGGCGTTGTGAAATCGAAATATTTGGTTCATAGAAATGGATGCTTCTGCGCATGCGCGTGAGCCTATAGTCCGTTTCAACATTGCACATTTAAAATGGCGGACATAGTCTCGCTTCGCGCAGAAAAAGCTGAATTTGGGGACACTAGAAACCCCATCCAAAGAAAATGTAAGCCATGAACAGCATTAATTTATCAAAGCTGTATGTTGATTGCATCAATAGGTCGTTAAAGCGCTTATCTTTTACAAATGGAAATGCAGGTCATCTACACGCCGATCTTCCAAGTTCGCGCACGTCTATTTATAGCTGACGCGCGGAATACATTGTTGTTATATCGCAACGAAATCCACTGACAGGTGCTTTCGCGTGAAGGTGCATTGACCCGCATTTCCAATTTTGCAATGCACGACCTATTCATGCATTCAACATTCCTCCTCCTCCTCCTCCTCCTCCTCCTCCTCCTCCTCCCCTCCCCTCCTCCTCCCCCTCCTCCTCCTCTTCCTCTTCCCTTCCCCTCCTCCTCCC
>JAWQFJ010034085.1:20000-25000 GCA_034096865.1 Theodoxus fluviatilis | reverse complement strand
AAACACACGCGCACGCACGCACACACACACACACACACACTGAAAGACACACACTCACGCACGCGCACACACTAACGTGTTTGGAAACAAGCACGTGCTTCACATGAGAGAGAGAGATAGAGAGAGAGAGATAGAGAGAGAGAGAGACAGACAGAGAGAGAGAGAGGCAGATATACAGAAAGAGAGAGAGACAGACATACAGAAAGACAGAAAGACAGACAGAGAAAAAGAGAGAAAGAGACAGAGACAGAGAGAGCTGTGAAAGTATAGATATATATACACACACAGAGAAATTCAGAGAGAGATACAGAGAGGTAAAAGTAGAGAGAGCGAGAAAGAGAGAGATTGAGAGAGAAGTGAAGAGAGATACAAAGAGAAAGAGAGGTACAGAGAGACAGTCAGAGAGAGAGAGACAGAGAGACAAAGACAGACACATAGAGAGAGAGACAGATACAGACAGACAGAGAAAGAGAAACATAGACATAGAAACAGATACAGAGACAGAAATAGAGACACAGACAGAGACACAGACAGAGAGAGATAGACAGAGAGACAGACACAGAGACAATGTTTTTCTACTCACCTTACTTGTCGATGACGGGAAAGTTGTGTGGTAAGTCCCCGTTTTAGTCCAGAACAACGTAGAAACAAACACACGACGTCACAGCATTGGACAGACGGTCACACGGCTTGGCACGACACAGCGGCACTTTGTTGGGTACTCCATACGAATGGGCAATGCAGGTCCCAAATTCTCTCTCAGACACGCCCTCCTCACAATGGAGTGTCTCCTTGCATCGTCACCGACGCAACTTGCATCAGCAATCCATTCCTTCACTAGAAGTACTTTTATGGACGTAAGCCGAGTTCAGAGGTGATTTCCAATATTGTATCTGTTCGTTTTATCGTTTTATCTGTCCTGTTATTATGTCGAGTCGAATGTACGATGGAATCCCTCACGGCTTTAGGCTGAGTCAATGAAATGAAGTTTGTTCTGTGAAACGTCTCAGTCTGCCTGTCCTCTTGGTTCTGGCACAAATTATGGATGACAGTCTCTTTGACACGGAAATGTCTGGTTTACGGGGGAAAAGTATGAAACGCTGGAAATCTTGAGAAGGAAGTATCACTGGGAACTTAATTCCATCAAAACTTTTTTTAAAACAGGGCTGTGCGCCAAAGTCTATTGTGGAGTTGGATCTCCGACCAAAATCTTAGCCCCAAACAGTGAAAAACGCTTTCAGTGTATCTGGATCACTGGAGCGCCCGAAGAAAGCGAATCGTTAGCGTGCGAGACAACTTGTTCAGAATAATCGAAAGTGTTCCATCCGAAAGATAGATGAGCGGAGAATACTTTCATACGTCGTGGAAAGGAGTATTGCCTTTCACAGAGATGTTCCTTGCTTTGATGAGAAATTGCAACTTTTTTCCTAACCAGAAAGGAATTCAATCATATCTCTTCTGCTGTCCGCTGGGAATTGTATATTCAAAATAGTTTAGAGAAACTTCATGTCGAATTGGAACATGAACTAATAATAATAACAATACATCATCCTTTGAAATGAGAACCAATCCGTCACAAAATTTTCTTCTTCATGAAACCGGTATGTTCAGTTGATTATTCTGTGGTCTTTTTGTTTTTCAATTATCTACGAATATCTCGACAACGTGGGGAAAAAACTGGACAAAGGATTTCATAAATCAGAAACGCCACATTATAAGCAACAACTGCTTTCTCGCGTACTTTTCAAGTCCATTTTTTCCCGTCAGAGGCTGCGCCTGTTTTCATTCCACAAGCAAAGAAATAAAAAAGCAAAAACAACGGCTGTTTCGATCTAGCACAGGTCGCTTTGCTGTTTACGTCGAAATGATAATTACACGTCTCTCTCAACGTCGATTATGGAAGATTTGGAGCTGGCAGGCGAATGTTTTCAAAGTAGAAACCACTCCTTCAAACGCATCGGTTTATTTCTGCTGGGGAGATGAGCAACACCTTGTCTCCAGCGACGCTCACATCTGAATGACTTGTGTCTTTCTACGCTGCCTGTGCTTCGAAATTGATTTCTTCTTCGTCTGAATCCAAAGTCGAAAAACATGCTTTGCGTAGCATGTCAAGTAGTATCAAGCTGCGTCCATTTCGTCGGTTCGTGTGTTTTTAAATTTGTTTTTTCTTTTTCTTTTTACAAACTGGTGACAGCAGGATACGACGTCTCAGAATATCGCAGACGTCATACGAGAAGCGATGAATAACATAACCCTGCACTCACAACAAACTGACGCAGATATACTCTCTGTAAACGTCAGTCGTGTTGACAGTTGACTTCTCCTTTTGAAACAACTCCAGGCATTTATTTCATAACACATATGACGAGGCAGAAGACATCCTCACCGAATATGATACCTGTCAGATGCTACACACCAACGTTTCTGAATCAATTCCAAGTTTGTTACTTCACAACAAGGAAGATGACGCAGAAGATATCATATTTAACCACACAAACTGTGTAACATGTTGGTTGCCGACAGCCGTTACACATCACCCTTTTTGAAGCATTTCCAAGTTGTTACTTAGCAGGGAAGAAGACGAGGTAGAAAATGCTGTCTCCAACCAGAAAACCTGTATAATATACTGGACCCAGTCAGGCTCTACACATCATCCTTTCTGAAACATTTCCAAGTTCTTATTTCACGGCAAAGAGTACAAAGTAGGAGATATTCTCTCCAACCACACGTTAGACTCCGTCAAGCGCTTAGATCTACTCTTACTGAACCGAGTCGTGGTTTCACGGCAAGGACTAAGGCGCGGTAGAGACCCGCCCCGAACAGCAATATCTGTGTGGTGTTGGACTCCGCCACACACTGCACGTCACAGCTTGCACGCCACCTTACCGTCGATTCGGATTCCAGTCACGCGGTGTCTCGAGCTTCCCGCAAAGCCTGGATATTCACGCCCACTAACAGAAGCGTTCCCTTTGGTTATTTGCACTGGAGCCCATGAGGTGGGATTTCCTCCCCTCGTTTCATTTCGAGACACGTCGTGAAAGTTGTCGCTGGGTGGAAGAAACCCAGGCAGCCGTCGGTGTCTTCGTCGTCAGTTTTGAGACGCTGATATCATGCGATACTTCATGCAGAGGGGATGTATATTATATCATTGATGACAGCCCTCGAAAATGTCGAATGACTCCAGTCTTGACACAACATATATCTGCATGTATTTCAATAACTGTTTGTGTGGATTTTCTTCCGCAATAGACTTGATCTTCTGTGTATGATCAGGAAATGTCTATGAACTTGTCATCACTTTATCTGCATGCAGACGGCCTGATACGGAAACGCACGCAGACATACGCTTTCCTTACGTTGGAGGCGATTTGGTTTCCACGGCAAGAAATACCAACCGTCTTTTACTGCCTCCCTGTCATCCTGGATGCAGTCATTGTTTGTTCTTGCTAGGTTTGCTGATGAAAACGTCATCTGCGAGCAAGTCCCCGCTTGTTGGAGTTCCAAGGTGCAAGTTGAGAGGCACGTTTACACGCCAGAAAGAACACGCCACAGTTCTTTGCAAAGAAACAGTCCCTTCGTCCTCAACCAGTGCTGATATAGCGCTCTGTAGGGAAAGAGCTCGGTCGACGACACACAAGACTGGACCAAGATGATCTTCCAACGCCTCCAGTCAACATCGACCAAGAGAGTCTTGGAGGGGGACAGCAGCTTCTACTGCTCTCAGGTCTCCCCGACGACTGCCAAAGTTGAAGGGTACGAGCTGAGCTGAGCTGAGAAAGTGATATCAAAGGCGATGATTGTCTTTGCCAGGCAGAAACTATGGGAAGAATGGAGCAGATGAAAAGTTTGCTCTCTGTTCGAGAATCTCAGGTGAAAAACCGCAGCAGGTGCACACAATTACGCCTCATACAGCGAGGTGGAGTTTTCGGTTGAGAAGCATCCCATGATTTCTTTCGTCTGGGACTCCACAGGTGAGATGACAAGCTCTGCTCTTCTTGGGCAGACGGGCAGGCATGCAGACGAGATTCTTGCAAGGACACTCACCTGTCATCAGCAGTCACAGGTAAGGGGAAATTGGCGCGCGGCACCTCGAAGGACACCGGATGTTTTCTGTCTCACACACGCAACAAATAAATCCCTTTGGAATCCACTATTTCTCTGTCTCATCCGTCAGGCAAAAGGAACACTGCTCTTTCTGATTGAGGAAGAGATTCGATGAAAAGGGGTGAAAGCACTATTCACCTCTTTATCAACGATCACAGGGAGGCTTACTCGTCCACGAATCGACGCAACACCTTCAACTTCCCACACACGAGGCGAAGCTCCCAGGCCTTGCTCTTGCACATGACTCTCACTCTCTCTCTCTCTCTCACTCTCTTTCTATCTCCTCTCAAGGGACGCTATCTGCTGTAGGCAGACAAGGTGGCGAAGTTGCGAAAAAAGCCTTCTACGAACGTCTCCTCTTGATCGACGGCGTGCAGTGTTTGGAGGGCTGACAGCGAGGCAGGCGGGCTCGCAGACTCGCAGACTGTCTCAGAGCTGATGGCCAGCCGGCATCGAGCGATGCCCGCGCGCACGCGGTGGTTTGCATCCACATCGAGGCTCGCCGTCGCCTAGCACAACAGCGGGACTTCCTCTTCCGGTGTGTGGAAAAGGGCGGGAAAAGCGATGCAAGGTTGATTGGATCTGTGAGTTTGTCGTGAGTTATGGAGTGAGCGGGAAAGCGATTATTTAAATAAAAGTGCAATGAAATCATGTAAGCAGACGGGTAAAAAGGACCACAGGGAAATGTAGGGAAACTCTGAGGGACAGGGAGAGAGTGAGAGAGATAGTGAGAGAAAGATAGAGAGAGAGAGGGATAGAGAGAGAGAGAAAGAGAGAGAGAGTGAGAGAGAAAGAGAGAGATAGAGAGAGATAGAGAGAGTGAGGGAGAGAGAAAGAGAGAGAGTGAAAAAGAGAGAGCGAGCGAGCGAGCGAGAGAGAGAGAGGGAGAGAGAGAG
>JAWQFJ010034085.1:0-15000 GCA_034096865.1 Theodoxus fluviatilis | reverse complement strand
ACGAATAAATGAAAGAGACGGTGCCTCCATTACTGGAAGGAAAATAGCAATATGATTTTCCTTCATTAAAGATGTAGCAACTTGCTACCCAAAAGGAAAGTGAAGCTTACTTAGATTGACTTTGCTTACTACCTGCAACTGAGCTCCTTGTGAAACGTATGCAGAGATTTCAAGAGTTCGCACTTTCAAGGGGGATAATTAAGTGCATAGGTACTCAAGCCTTTGAGTACTTCGTCATAAGTAGATACTGTATGTGTCTCCTTCTCATCCACAGTCCTACAAATAGAATCCTGGCGTCACCCTTTGACCCCACGGTCTCGTGACATCCCAAAGTCAACATATTTTTTCTCTCCTCTTTCATCTTTGCCGCTTGCCCTCTCCCTCCATGGAAGGCAAAGACGGTAGTCTGCAGAGCGGTGCGACTACAAAACCCCCATCTACCTCCGTCCTGCCCTCGTCAACACCAGGGGTCACTGACTGTCTGGGGTGGGCAGGGGAAGGGGGTAGAGGGGCTAGAAGGGGGGAAGGAGGGATCTGTGGAGATATTGGGACTAAGCATTTGATCAGGGATTGGCGCAAGGGATGGTGTTGGGAATGGTGTTGGGGATGGTGTTGGGGATAGTGTTGGGTATGGGGGTGGAGGTGTGAAGGGGGGATGGAGTTGTTTGTAGGAAAGGGGAGTTTTAAATGGGGTACATCCGTGTGTGCGTGTGTGTGTGTGTGTGTGTGTGTGTGTGTGTGGGTGCGTGCGTGCGTGCGTGCGTGCGTGTGTGTGTGTATGCGTGAGTATGTGTGCGTGTATGCGTGAGTATGTGTGCGTGTGTGCGTGCGTGTGTGTGTGTGCGTGTGTGTGTGTGTGTGTGTGTGTGTGTGTGTGTGTGTGTGTGTTTGCTTGTGTGTGTGTGTGTGTGTGTGTGTGTGAGTATGTGTGTGTGTGTGCGTGCGTGCGTGTGTGTGTGCGTGCGTGTGTGTGTGCGTGTGTGTGTCTGTATGTGTGCGTGTGTGTGTGTGTGTGTGTGTGTGTGTGTGTGTGTAGTAAGTATATGCATGTATGAGTGTAGTAGATGAACGCCCGCGCGCACGCGCGTGTTTGTATTGTGTAAGTTAGTGTGTGTGTGTGTGTGTGTGGGGGGGGGGGGGGTTTAATGTGTGTGCGTGTATTAATGTGTGTGTGTGTGTATGTTGTACGCGTGTGCATGTGTAAGGAGTTACTTTCTTCTCATGCATCCCTAAGTAGTGATTTTACTTGAATAATTAACACGTACATAGTCAGACATTACTTCCCTCTCATGCATCCCTACGTAGTGATTTTACTTGACTAGTTGACACTTACTCACACAGTAAAATGTTACTTCCCTCTCCTGCATCCCTAGGTAGTGATTTTACTTGACTAGTTGACACTTACTCTCACAGTAAAATGTTACTTCCCTCTCATGCATCCCTAAGTAGTGATTTTACTTGACTTGTTGACACTTACTCACACAGTAAAATGTTACTTCCCTCTCCTGCATCCCTAGGTAGTGATTTTACTTGACTAGTTGACACTTACTCACACAGTTAAATGTTACTTCCCTCTCATGCATGCCTAAGTAGTGATTTTACTTGAATGGTTGACACTTACTCACACAGTAAAATGTTACTTCCCTCTCATGCATCCCTAGGTAGTGATTTTACTTGAATAGACACTTACTCACACAGTAAAATGTTACTACACTCTCATGCATCACTAAGTAGTGATTTTACTTGAATGGTTGACACATACATAGACGTTGCGTCCCTCTCATGCATCCCTAAGTAGTGATTTTACTTGAATGGTTGGCACATACATAGACGTTGCTTCCCTCTCATGCATCCCTAAGTAGTGATTTTACTTGAATGGTTGGCACATACATAGACGTTGCTTCCCTCTCATGCATCCCTAAGTAGTGATTTTACTTGAATGGTTGACACATACATAGACGTTGCTTCCCTCTCATGCATCCCTAAGTAGTGATTTTACTTGAATGGTTGACACATACATTGACGTTGCCTCCCTCTCATGCATGCCTAAGTAGTGATTTTACTTGAATGGTTGACACATACATAGACGTTGCGTCCCTCTCATGCATCCCTAAGTAGTGATTTTACTTGAATGGTTGACACATACATAGACGTTGCTTCCCTCTCATGCATCCCTAAGTAGTGGTTTTACTTGAATGGTTGACACTTACATAGACGTTGCTTCTCTCTCATACATCCCTAAGTAGTGATTGTACTTGACTAGTTGACACTTACTCACACAGTAAAATGTTACTTCCCTCTCATGCATCCCTAAGTAGTGATTTTACTTGAATGGTTGACACATACATAGACGTTGCTTCCCTCTCATGCATGCAGGCCCAGGTGTCCAGAGCTGCAGCCCTTCTCTCCCTGGCAAAGGCGAGTCAGCTCTGTCTGGTCTCCTGGAATGTGGCTGCTGCTTGCCTTGCGGTCTCTCTACAACCAGTGCTGACCTTCGCCAGGAACTCGAGATCTCTCGTTGGCACGCAAGGGGTGCTCTTTCACTCAGTCCCTAAAAAGCTTAATGGAGTGCCCGAAGTCTCTGTCTGTCTGCTTCAGAACACCATAGAGGACCGGACGTGGTAGACGTGACTCGTCCATGCGCATGATGTGGTACGTACATAGAGTACAGGCAACAATTTTCCGCAGTTTGTATTCCTTGATTTTTCTTGCCGTCAGCCCTGGCGAAAACTTTCTAAGGCACTCGTATTTCACATTATCTTGATCAAATGATCGAATCATGGTTTTGCGCTTACCTGCCTATCTTGACAAACTGTTCAATCGAAGTTACCAGTCAGAGGACGGTTTCCCAGAACTATGGGTATGCAACCCAAAGCAATCCTAAGCAATCCTAAGCAATCCAAAGCAATCCTAAGCAATCCAAAGCTATCCAAAGCAATTCAAAGCAACCTCAAGCAATCCAATGCAATCCATCGTAATCCAAAGCAACTTTTTTTCCAGTGTTGATACGGACTCACGTATGACGTCACCAATATGGATTGCTTTGGATTGCTAGGGATCGCAATGATTGCTATGGAATGCTTTGGGTTGCTGTAGGCTGATTTGGATTGCCGTAGGTTGCTTTGGATTGCCAAGGATTGCTTCGGATTGCCATGGATTGCTTTGGGTTGTGTTGGATTGCTTTGGGTTGGGTTGCATTGCTTTGGGTTGGGTTGCATTGCTTTGGGTTGCTTTGGATTACTTTGGATTGCCATGGATTGCTATGGATTGCTTTGGATTGCTATGGATTGCTATGGATTGCTATGGATTGCAATGGATTGCTATGGATTGCTATGGATTGCTTTGGATTGCAATGGATTGCTATGGATTGCTTTGGATTGCTATGGATTGCTATGGATTGCTATGGATTGCAATGGATTGCTATGGATTGCTTTGGATTGCTATGGATTGCTATGGATTGCTATGGATTGCTATGGATTGCTATGGATTGCTTTGGATTGCATCTCCATAGTCTGGGGAAACCCGACTCGGGTGCGAGGTGCCCGGATCATACAGTCTAAAATCAGTCTGGGATCTGCCAGCACGAAACCAGTTGTAACTTGTACATGAGATACATGATAGGAGTCCACCTGGGTCAGTTACATGTTCTTGCAGAAATGCATGTCAGGAACATGAACTATTAATGTCCTGGAATAACCTGCCTTAACAATTAAAGATAAAAATACTAGAGAGCACTCAAAGAGCGCAAACCTCCGCCGACTAAAGCAACATTTTTCTTCCACGACCTGTATAATTCAGGCAGCATGTTCCGCTAGCCAGACTTGATGTTACGAAGTTTACTTCATATTAGCGCCAGCTAGCGGTCCCTCAGTGTGGAACGCATACGCCGGCGTAGTGAATAGTTTGACCTCATCAACTTCGTGATGCGCGATAAAACATCTACATATGAATTCAATTTCAAAACTAGATAACATGTGACCACCAAATTGGAAAGAATTCTTTCTTGTATAAAACCGTGACTTTCGACCAACTTACATCAGAATCCGTTTGGAAAATGTTGAGTCATTTTGCCGAATTACCCACCAACTAACCAACTGAGTGAAAAGCACAACCTCCTTGGCCAAGGTAAAAACATCATGTTTGAATTCATGAATGTAAATGTTTATTTCCTCGCCTCGACTGTGCCGTGCATGTATAGTAAAACTGCAGAGGTAACTTTCCCCTATTTGCCCTTCGCGCGATACCTATCTTTTAATTAGCATAACATCTACATATTTAAACCTACAGGGTTCATTCCAATGTCAAATGAATCAGGAAAGTGCACATTCAAAACTGTCTTTAATCTCCAAACGTAAAAAAAAATTATTGAGTCAAGACTTATTTTGTGATGGCTGGTCACACTCATTATCTTTCCCAGCAGGCCACCAAAACGCTCATCACATCACTTGTTCAGTCTCGTCTCGACAATGGAAACTCTTCTCGCTGGCATCCCTGACACTCTGCTTAACAAACTCCAGAAAGTTCAGAATTGTGCTGCTAGGCTTTTTTTTTATGTCCCAAGCGTACCCATGTCTCTCCACTCCTACATACACTTCACTGGCTCCCCATCTCTCAGAGGATAGAGTATAAACTTGCTACTTTGACTTCAAGGCCATCAACAACGCAGCACCACACGCTCTTACAGAAATTCTTGCAGTCTACACGCCCTCCAGATCTCTACTGCTGACTCTAGAATGCTTAAGGTCCCCTGCCGTAACAAAAAAAACCACAAGGACAGCGTGCCTTCTCCTATAATGGACCTGTAATCTGGAATAGTCTCCCTCTCTCAGTCCGTCATTCTGACACCCTGACCAAGTTCAAAAGTGCTCTAAAGACCCACCTCTTCCGATCCGCCTTTTCCACTGAGCTGCTTCGCATTACTTGACCTGGCCTGCAAGTGCTGTGTATATTGTATAGTTTGTTCTATTGGACTTTAGTTTTTTGTTTTGTGTATGTGTGTAGGGTGTGAGTTTTAGTGGGAAAGTGGTGTTGAGCGGTTGTATGAGTGTTGATTCTTTGGATTGTAAGCGCCATGAGCTTGCCTGTCAAGGGAAGGTATGTGCGTAAATAAACTATATTATTATTATTATTATTATTATTATTATTATTATTATTATTATTATTATTATTATTATTATTATTATTATTATTATTATTATTATTATTATTATTATTATTATTATTATTATTATTATTATTATTATTATTATTATTATTATTATTATTATCACTAATAGTAGTAGTAAAAGTAGTAGTAGTAGTAGTAGTAGTAGTAGTAGTAGTAGTAGTAGTAGTAGTAGTAGTAGTAGTAGTAGTAGTAGTAGTAGTATAGATACTTTTCTCTGAAGACTTTTGCATTTACATCTTTTTTACCTAATGATTCTTGTTTTTTTGGTCATCCATAACCCCCTAAAATGAAAAAAACATTTCCCCTCTACGAATGGGTAAATCCTCTTCATCACTCTTTGGATTTTGCTGGTATGGTGTCAAAACACAAAGACATCTCCTCGGGGAGTCTCAAATGATTCAAAATTTCTGGTTCAAACTACAGCAATATATAGAAACCAGAAAGGAAACATTAAACAAATGCAAATAGTCTTTATAGATATGTTGGCCTCTCCCATTGTAAATTTCATTTTAATATTAGTGAAAAATGTGTGTATCAAGCCAAACGCCATACTTATTAAATACAAGTATATCTGGAATCATTAGAGCATATTCTCCTGTCTATAAGTCGCATAGAAGAAAAACATGCTTTTAGAAATGAAATGTTGGATAGATTTCAGACAAGTGGTCATTGATATTATCGATACAAATGCACCACTATAACAATAAAAACCCCTTCTCATGATCATATTCCACCACCCTCCTACCCTCCCCCTTCCCCCTACCCCCTCCTCAACCCATCCTCCACCCCTCCTCAACCCACCCCCACCCCCACCCTCCACCCCTCCCCAACCCATCTCCATCCTCCTTCCTCCCCAATCCACCCTCACTCTCCACCTCTCCCCAACCCACCCCCACCCCCACCCTCTACCCCTTCCCAACCCACCCCCACCCTTCACCCCTCCATAACCCACCCCCACCCTCCGTCCCTCCTAACCCGCCCTCCCCCTCTTCCCCTCCCCAACCCACACTCACCCTCCACCAATCCCCAACCCACACTCACCCTCCACCCCTCCACAACCCACACTCACCCTCCATACCACCCCATCCCACCCCCACCCTCCACCCCTTCCCAACCCATCCTCACCCTCCACCCCTCCCCAACCCACTCCCACCCTCCCTTCCTCCCCAACCCACCCCGCCCTCCACCACTCCCCAACCTACGCTCAACAACCCGCCCCCCTTATCCCTCCCTCCCCATCCCACCCCAACCTCCTTCCCTCCCCAATCCACTCCCACCCTTTCTCCCTTCCCAAATCATCCCCGCCCTCAAACCCTCCACAACCCACTCCCACCCTCCCTCCCTCCCCAACCAACTCCCACCCTCCCTCCCTCCCCGACAACCCGCCCCCACCCTCCCTCCCTCCCACACCCACTCCACCTCTCCCCCCCTCCACCCCTCCCCAACCTCCCCCCACCCTCCCTCCACCCTCTCCAACCCACTCCCACCTTCCGTACCTCCCCAACCCACCCACACCCTCCCTCCCTCCCCAACTCACCCTCACTCTCCTTCTCTCCACAACCCACCTCCACCCTCCCTCTCTCCCCAACCCACTCCCACCCTCCCTATCTCCCCAACCAATCCCCTCCCTCCCTCCCTCCCTAACCCACTCCCAGCCTCCCTCCCTCCCCAACATACTCCCATCCTCCTTCCCTCCCCAACCCACACCCACCCTCCACCCCTCCTCAACGTACCCCAACTCTCCACCCCTCCGCAACCTACCCCCACCCTCTACTCCTCCACAAAAACCACTCCCACCCTCCCTCCCTCCCCACCCCACTCCCACCCTCCCCCCTCCCCAACCCACCCCCACCCTTCACCCCTCCACAAAACCACTCCCACCCTCCTTCCCTCCCCAACCCACCTCCACCCTCCCTCATTCCCTAACGCGCCTCCACCCTCCCTCCCTCCCCTACCCACTCATACTCTGCACCCCTCCACAACCCATCCAAACTATCCCTCCCTCCCCAACCCACTCTCACCCTCCACCCTTCCCCAAATCATTCCCACACTCACCCCTCCCCAATCCACCACTACCCTCTCTCCCTCCCCAACCCACACTCACCCTCCACCCCTCCCCAACCCACTTCCACCCTCCACCCCTCCCTAAACCACACTCACCCTCCACCCCTCCCTAAACCACCCCTAACTATTCACCTCTCCCCAACCCACCCCCATCCTCCACCTCTCCCCAACCCACTCCCACCCTCAATCCCTCCCCAACCCACACCAAAGATTATAGGTTACACAAAGATAGTTCATGCCGAGCTTTTGCTCTTAAAAGTTACAAGACGCTCGGAACGCAGCGCCCCAAGCGGCCAGGACTATGGGGAAGTAATCACACTGCTTAGATACATGTAAAAAGTGCTTGTTTGTCGACGCGTTTCTGATGCATTCCGATCATGTTTGTGAAGGGGAGGAGGAGGAGGGAGAGGAGGGGGAGGAGGAGGGGAGGAGGAATGGGAGGGGGACGAGGAGGGGGAGGGGGAGGAGGAGGAGGAGGAGGAATGTTGAATGCATGAATAGGTCGTGCATTGCAAAATTGGAAATGCGGGTCAATGCACCTTCACGCGAAAGCACCTGTCAGTGGATTTCGTTGCGATATAACAACAATGTATTCCGCGCGTCAGCTATAAATAGACGTGCGCGAACTTGGAAGATCGGCGTGTAGATGACCTGCATTTCCATTTGTAAAAGATAAGCGCTTTAACGACCTAATGATGCAATCAACATACAGCTTTGATAAATTAATGCTGTTCATGGCTTACATTTTCTTTGGATGGGGTTTCTAGTGTCCCCAAATTCAGCTTTTTCTGCGCGAAGCGAGACTATGTCCGTCATTTTAAATGTGCAATGTTGAAACGGACTATAGGCTCACGCGCATGCGCAGAAGCATCCATTTCTATGAACCAAATATTTCGATTTCACAACGCCTGCTACAAAAAACAAAGCCAAAACACCCCCATTATTGCAGCAAATCATTTTATTACACATTACACCGTAAATGTATTCACAAACATGATCGGAATGCATCAGAAACGCGTCGACAAACAAGCACTTTTTACATGTATCTAAGCAGTGTGATTACTTCCCCATAGTCCTGGCCGCTTGGGGCGCAACGTGTCTCGAGCCTCATAACAATTAGCTAATGAACTATCTTTGTGTAACCTATAATCTTTACCCTCACTCACTCTCCACCCCTCCCCAACCCACTCCTACCCTCCCTCTCTTCCCAACCCACCCTCACCCTCCACCCCTCCCCAACCCACCCTCATCCTCCACCCCTCCACAGCCCATCTCACCCTCCCTCCCTCGCCAACCCACCCCCACCCTCCACCCCTCCCCAACCCACTCCCACTCACCATCACTCCCCAACCTACCCCCACACTCACTCACTCCCCAACCCACTCCCACCCTCCACCCCTCCCCAGCCCACTCCCACCCTCCACCCCTCTCCAACCCACTTCCACCCTCCCTCCCTCCCCAACCCACTCCCACCCTCCCTCCCTCCCTATCCCACCCGAACCCTCCACCCCTCCCTAACCCACCCTCACCCTCCACCCCTCCCCAACCCACACCCACCCTCCACCTTCCTCCCCAACCCATCCACACCCTCCTTCCCTCCCCAACCCACCCCCACCCTCCATCCGCTCGCAATCCAGACCTTATTTCTTTTCCATATGCCCATGTTTGCAGCATAGTGACTACATGTACAAGCTTTGTTTTTCTTCTTCTCTTTTGTATGTAGTGTTACTTTGTGTGGAAACTGCTTCATGTAAGGTCTTTGTTTCGACGATTTATTTCGAGTCAGCCATGTGTATGTATTTTCCTCTCTGAATTAAAATAAAAATAAGAACTTTTTTAAAGAAAAGGGTGAAAAGTGCGGAAATCCTCCGAGCATTTGACCTAAATGTCGAAAAGAGATTCCTCTTTTAGAGAGCTTACTGTCCTGTTGTGAAGGCCACAAAAATACTGTGGGTCAACATTGCCCCCAAACAGTCGTTGCTCGCCAGCCTCAGCCTCAGCCTCAGCCTCGCGCACAGGAAATGGAGAGCATCGCTTCGCTTCGAAGAGGAAATCGAGGGAATTGGGATTCGATTAGCAAAGCAAGGTCGACCACGATAGTCAGGTTCAGAGATCGATAGAAGGTTTCAAAAGGGGTCAGTGTCCGAAACTCCTTTGATCCGGATGTCGCTCTTTGATTGACTATCGATCTCCCCTTGGAAAACGGTCCAATCCCCACAAAAATGCTCCCACGAGTCTGTGGAGTTTTGTAGGTAAGCTGAGGCAGCTGAAAACTGACAATTCCCAGGATAGAGAGAAAGAGCCTAAATTCCACGGAGTGATACTGTTGAAGTACGGTTATCAGGAGCGGGTTCAAACACTGAGAGATTAAAGGAAAAGACAGTTTCTACCTCCCGGCCGTTGCCCTCGAGATAAGATGATCTGATCGATTTCCGGGAGTTTGTTTGTCCTTGAACTCAAGTATCTCTTTTATTGATCTGTCCGAGGTTCGATTCTAGGACAAACATTCCATTCTATCGTAACTCTGAACACACATTGAAACCAAATGCGCGCGCGCGCGCGCGTGTGTGTGTGCGTGTGTGTAAAATTCGCTCACTGTCACTTTCATATAGTAGTTCTATCTTCCAGGGCCAGTATTCACAACGGCGATTTATCGGCGATTTATTTTAACTCCGATTTATCTCTAAACTCAGACGATTCCAACTGTCTGTTCCGCTCTCCCTTGGCTGGAAACCAGTTTATATAGCAAAGCGCAACCTATGATCCTCTGACGAGCGTACCTTATCTGACCGATCAAGATAACGCGGGGCTAGGGGATAAATCGAGTGAGATAAATCGCCGTTGTGAATACGGGCCCTGAATGCATTGTATATCTGCTCCGAAGATAACGATGCAATCCCTTACTAACAATGCTTCATACTTTTCTTCACCCGTACATAATATCATATGCTCTTTAAAGTCCACCTTTCCATTTATGTCCAGGGTCCGTATCCAGAACGGCGATTTATCTTTTTAACACTCGATTTATCCACTAGCCCCGCGTTATCTTGATTGGTTAGATAAGGTACGCTCTTCAGAGGATCCTAGGTTGCGCTATGCTATATATACTGGTTTCCAGCCAAGGGAGAGTGGAACAGACAGTTGGAATCGTCTGAGTTTAGAGATAAATCGGGGTTAAAATAACTCGCCGTTCTGGATACGGGCCCTGTAATGTAAAAGGGAATTGTGTACAAATTATTTACTCTGGAAGCATGAATAAAGTATTGTGTTGTATGGTATTGCTGTTGCGTGATAGGTGCGACAAAAGTTTTGAGATAGGAAAAAAGAGATAAAATTAGCTGTGTTGCTAAGCACTTCCAAGGGAAGGAATTTAGGAGATAGGGATTTGTACATTCCTGAATACTAATAGCACTAGGTTATCGAAATTTTGTGCAAGGTGACGATTTCTGACGTAAGCGTTGTCAGCAGGAATATTTTCGTTGGCTTGGAGAGGACACGTGATATATTTTTCCCACTGCTCATCGACGCGTCATAGGTACATTCCTTCATCAGACGTGGAGTCTAATGGTTGCTATCGTGAGAGGCTCCTATGGGGTGCAAAGTTGCACGGCCTGGAGATCTAGTTAGTTGGGTAGCCACGAGGCAGAAACCCTGCATGGTTAAGTGATGACCGTGGGCAGCTAGATAGCTGTGTGTGGAATGTGCCATTGACCTGTTGAGGTAAGAGCACCATTTTGTGTGTCTGAATTAGTGTGCGCGCGCGCATAAGCACATTGTAAGATCGAGTCATTGAGTGGAGGAAAATATAAGAGAAAAGTTCTTTCTTCACCTTGGGGTTTGAAGTTAAGTAAGCTTCTTGTGGATTGGGGAAATGGAGGGAAATTATTTCTCTTTCGTAAATTATACAAGTCAGTATATTTGACTCAATTTGGAAGAAATTGGGTTGGCAGTGTTCTTTTGGGAATAACGCTTATACAGAGTAAAGTGAATTTGACTCTGGGGAAATCGTTAGGCTGTTTTGAGGAGCAGAAGAGTGATTGTGCGTAACTCTTTTCATTACAGGTCAATTGGTCAATTGATCAAATCAGACGATCTGTCAATCGGTCTGTCAATCTGTCTGTCTGTCAGTCATCGACGGTCTGTCAGTCATTCATACTATCCATACTGGTTGGTAACTCTCTACGGACCGAGAGTTGGTCTAGGTCAAACCAGTACCTGCCTCTGAGGTTGATTCTATTTGGTGGATCGTCTACTCCTTGAAGGGTCAAGTTCGGACGAGCGTTCGCCGAGCTGTCGTCGTAGCAGTTGTCAGTCGAGTGCCTACTGCTCCTTCTCGTCCACTCGACGTGGATTCCCTGTCTGCGACCTAGCGGAGGAGCGTCCTTCCACTACTGCCGTCGCGGGATCGTCGAGGGAGAGGATTCGTGGACAAGGTGTCTACGGAGGTCGTCTACAGAGAGACGAAGTGTGTCTACGGAGGTCGTCTACGGAGAGACGAAGTGTGTCTACAGGGTCGTCTACAGAGAGACAAAGTGTTGAGCGGAGAGTGTGTTTCGCTTTGAGGGAGTGATGCCCTCACGTCTGCGCGGGCAGATGATTGTGTAGTTTTGCTGGATGTCTCGCCTAAGCAAGGACGGCTTGTAGGTTTGAGACTTTGTGCGTCATGAGTTCATCTGCAGTCGGGTAAGGAAGAATTGTCATTTTTTTCTCTTTCGAGCAGTCGGTCTGCAAGCGTGTTAACGCTATCGGTTACGTCGTGGAACATTGTCTTTCTATTTGGGTCCTTGGTGCGATTCAGCGTAACGAGAAGAGTGACTTTGTCTTGTATGTAGATGAACGGGGATGGTTTCTCCACGAGCGTGGAGGGGTGACGTAATCCCGGGTTGGATGGGAAACGTGACGTCAGTCTGACTTTGAAGTCTAGTCGTATTATCCTGTAAGAGGATATTTTTATTTGATTAATCGTTCAAGTGCTCGGGAAAGCCTGACTTTGTTGTGAAAGCCGTAGGTTAGCCCCATTTGGAGCAGCAGTGATATTTGGGAGAGAATTTGCCTTCCTTAATTAAATTGCTTGTTACAAAATTGTGCATCAGTGTCCTTTGCTTATTCCGTATTTGTTATTGTTTGTGTTCCCCCAACTGTGGCAATGGGTTTTGTTTGAAAACCCTAGTTCTACTCTATAGGTGACAACTTTCATCAAAAATTTAAACTTGTTTGCGACAGTGGCTTATTTAATTTAATCCCCATAGAGAGTAAAATCTCAGAACAGAGGTACAACAAGAATATAGAATGTACAAAAAATTGGCGACAATGGCGAGCCTAGCCAGGATGTGATCTTTTTTGTAATTTGTAAGAAATTACTACACTGTAAAAAATTGTGACGCGTCATGTGTTTAAAAAGATCCGTCATGTGTTTAAGAAAGTGTTTAATAAACACATCACCCGTTTATGTTGGACATCACCTAAACACATCGACATGTTTATGTGTTTATGAATGAACTCGCACTTAAACACATTGACATGTTTATGTGTTTATGAATGAACTCGCTCATGTGTTTCATTAAAGTAAAATTCCAAACTGAGCTACATTTAGCCTAATACAATCATGTAGTTACTTACTTCATTTGCTTTCAACATTTTAATATGTATGTTTTGTCTTTTCTAACATCCAAATGTTCGTTATTCAGTTCATCTTGTTAAATTACAGAAGAATATATGCAAATCTTTGTAATGCGGCACTGGTATCGCTCAAATTTAAGTATCATTCATCATTAAGTGAGGTGTACTGGAGGAATAAACCATGACTTTAGTTTGCAATATAAAATATCTGCAAATTTTCACTGCACCACAAAAATCTTAAACACTTTGCCCGTTAAACGTCTGCCAGTGAACGTGTTTACATTCTGGAAGCCCGGAGTGGCGTTGTGCGCATGTCACACTCACAGCCTTCCCGACGCGACTGCCGCCGTTTGCATCGTTCCGAAGGTAACGTTTTGCATTGTATTTTGATCATGATTTATAACAGCTCAATGCAGAAATCGCAGAAAATGCGTCGAATGTTGCAGCGCCCTAATCGTTGCACACATTTTCAGTAGTGATTGAGATGCATGCACATTCATATCCAGTCTGACCCATTTACGGGTTATGTGAATGGCTTTACTGCATCAGTGCATGTTAATTCCGATCAGATCGTGAAATACAATTTTTTTAAGTTTGAGTGATTGTTCACCAACTGCTGCCTCCATGCTTCATTTCTTCCTTGGACTCACTGCTTGCAGTCAGTGTGACTTCATCCGAATCTCTGTCGATATCGCTGTCATCGGCAGCTATCTGACGGTCGAGGTCGCGCTGCCCATGAGATGTGTTGTGTGGTCAAAGGGGAGTGAACTCTTCGCTTCAACAACCCACACGCACACAATGGAGACTTCGTAACAGGAACATTTTGTTACAGTGCAGAAAGCTTTGCAAGGTGCATCGGAACTGTGAGTTGCTGCTTCTTGTGGAAAATTCACCTGTGAAAACGGTACTAATTTGTCCAATTTGCTGCAGAACTTCTGCAGTGATCATTCTACATTAAGAAACTCTTGATACTGCATGATTTCCGTGATTTTGCTCTAAATGTTTTGGGCAACCTCTTGACCAAATGAGTAATTCAGAATTTTTCTTCATCTTTTGATTTTTTGTGATGGTAGCCCATGATTGTATACGTTCATGGAGGTTGCTATTTTGTAGAATAATGTTTTGCTGATGAGAAAACTAATGAAAGGTGAGTCATCGTTGCCTCTTTGTATTTTTTATTCATTTTTTTTTTACCCGGGGGGGGGGGGGGGGGGTGATTTGTCACAAGTTAACAACCTTGCCTCAAGGATATCCACTTAAAATAAACAAACCCGTCTCAAGGTGAAGAGGGTTAAAAGACTACTTGCAATAACCTAGAGCTGTCCATTCAACCCTCAGAATAAAGCCAAAAACTTATTTCCCCCTCAAAATGGCCAATTCCCATCCATGAGTGTTAAATGTATTCCATACGATTTATCAATATTCATTCTGTCTTTCCAAATTCTGTCCACAAAGCTGTCTGCCCTTCCCTGCCCATTGCCCCAAGCATGCCTGCAGCCACTTTGGTCTGGCAGCTGACAGGTCTTCCTGATGTAAAATTCAATTTGCAGACAAGCACATGTTTATATCCTGCATTTTTTCATATTCGATGATTGATAGATTTATAGATTTTCAAGGAGAATAGCTGGACAAAGGGACCTTCTCATGAAAGAGTAAACATTATTGTATTATTCAAATTATAAAGAGGTTAAGACATATCTGTAAATGACTGTTTCATTTATTGTAGATAATTGAAGAGTTCCTGCAAATGAGGAGAAGATGATGGAGCAACTTCGGAGCTTCTTTGACACCCTGATGTCAAAATGTCCAGCAACTTCTCAGGTATTTTACCATGAAGTTACATAGAATCAACAGTTTCTGATTCATTGCATTTGCTAGATATCTGGATTCATTGAGAATGAAATGCTGCGGATTATCCTGCAATCCTCAACTTAATGATGTACCATCATGTGATGTTAAGCAAGCCCAGGCTTTCTTGTTTTATGCCATCCATCATGTTACCAAATTTGTGGATGGTTACAAGAACCATGAAGCTGATCCAAATCTCTTCCCAGGCAATCTTTTCCCATGGCTACCTCTTTAAATTTGATGTTTCAACAGCAGGCTCTGAGAAAAGTGCAGGCTACAGCACAATTAATTTTCATTCCACA
>JAWQFJ010034082.1:0-17110 GCA_034096865.1 Theodoxus fluviatilis | reverse complement strand
TTCCTCTGATAGCTGATTAGTGGACAGAGTAGCCTATACAGCTTTGATAGGGGAAATTTATGAATTTTTGTTATGTGCATGTACTTTTAATCTCTACTTGAGCCTCAGATTTGTGAGGTTTTTTGTTTTGATATCTTGTTTTATTTGAGCAATGGAATAACATCTTGAGCTTTGGGCATCATCTCTGTAAACCACTGTTTTTCCTCTGTATCTGAAAACGGGAGAGGAAAGCCTATGAAATTGGCCTAACGACAAACGATTTCTCAAGGCATGATGTCTTTCTGTAACGGCTTCTACAGATAACTGTCGTAAAACTGAGGAGACGTCTATGCATGTGATCAACTTTTTACCAATGGTGCCTTTTTTTTATTTTCATCACCCGTCAATGCCTTGCCGCTTGCTGTTGTCATGTGCCGCCATCCCTGCCATGCCGCCATTTCATTGGCCAATTGCCATCATGTGCTCTGCATACTAATTAGCCGCCAATGGTTGAGGTCTACACGGGCAAGAAGCGACCTCGCGATCCTACAGAAGATCTTGTTCTGGTACTATTTCCCATGATGCTTTGCATGTAGCTGTAGACGCTTAAATGAGGATTATTTGCACAGTCACATGACAAAGACGGGCCTACCTATCTGCTTTGTAGAATTAATTTGTTCCTTCTGATTGGTGAAAATGTGTCTGATATTTATCCATCACAAGCCTCACGGTCACGCCTACCTGCATGGCAGCTTGTTATTCATTGGATGCCCAGTTTGGTTCTACTGTCCAATCAAATTTGGTGATTCAGGGGACCCTTTGCCTCCTTTCACTTGTCATGTGATTATGCAAAATAATTGGATTTGAAGACTGAAAAAGTAAACGTATGGTAGTGAGATAGTCATTTCTCTTTTCCTGTAAGCGAAATGTATCATCTCTTTGAATGTAGGTGTCAAAGTTAATTGTAACGCCTATCCATCCACTGTACTATCTATTGAATGTTTGGTGTTTTAACACTATCCAAAGCTTGTCTGTTAGATGAACTTTTCTGACAGTCCTTGTATAAAAGTAGACATCTTTTGCTTCAGCCCTATACTAGTTATTTCTATAGTAATGCTCTTTTTCTGGATTCGTGTAATTATATTCTTGAACATTCGGAATGCAATGCAAACAAAGAGCAACTTTTTTCCCTATCTCTATTCAGCTTCAATTTCCTTTTTTCGGGAGGGCATGGTTAAATGACTTTATCTGGCAGGATAGACAGAATAGGGCGGTAAGAGATTTGTCCTCCCGTATTTCGCTATTGTCTGTTTACCCAATGTTGGTGCTGCCGTGGGGTGACACGCTGTCCGTTTCTGTGGCGGTAGAGTGTGCCGGGCGTAGCGGTGCCCGCATATAAGCGCATGGCGATGGGAGACTCCAAGAGCGGCCTCCCCATGTACCAGCCGCAGCACTACCCCCAGGCTGCTACGCTCATGCAGATGCCCTACATCCCCGTCAGCTGTGAGTACTGCTTCCTGCCTGCCTGCCATCTGTCTGCCTTGCCTTCCCTGCTGTGTATGTAAAGTGTCTTGTCTTGACAGTCTTGTTCCGTCCTGTTCAGTCCAGTCCAGTCCAGTGCAGTTTCCCTTTTGTCTTGTCCTTTTGTGAACTACAGAAGCTCTGCCTCTTTTTTACCCATTAGCTTGGTACATAATTCATCAGCTCTTGGCTTTTTTGTGCCATGTCATCCATGTACTGTGCCTGCTGTGATCACCATGCCATGCCTGGCTGTGTGCCATGCTTGCCATCATTGCTGGTGCCAAGCCTGCCAGTCTGGACATGTTGCTGCTTGGGCCCTTGTTGGCCCTTTTGACTTCAGAGATCCAAGCACCCTGTTGTTGAAGAATGTGTGTGTCAGGGGGTCCCCAACCGGTTAAATCCACACCCACACAGCCTGTACCTCTCCTATTGGTCTTTCTGCAGGCTACATCCAGGCACTGTATGTGTGACACGAGATATCATACCTAACCTGGGCTACATTCCTAGGCCCGGCCTTGGGCTTGAGGGACCTAAAGAACATCATGATCAAAATCCTTGGTAACGTTATCTCTGTCTTTAGAAGATTTACATTTACATAGAAAAGTAGAGAGCACTCAGAAGGCGCCAACCTCCGACAAGCCAGCCACAGCAGTGGAAGTATCACAGCACCTCTTCCATGGTCTGTATTTATTTGGCCAGCATATTCTGCTAGGTAGGCCTGATGCTACAATTTATTTTAGTGCCTTCTAGAGATCTTTGAGTGTGAAATGAAAATGCCGGCTTGCAGTAAACGCCGGCCTTGGCAGTAGAGTTTCTCCTTATGGTTGTAATTCCAAAACGAGATAAAAGGTAATCACAAACATGTAATGAATTGTTCCTTGGGTAAAGATCCTGACCCTGCACCATATTTAATCAGAATCCGTTTTGAACTTTGTGAGTTATTTTGCCGTAAAACTAACAAATTATCCAACCTTAATTTTCAACATAACCTTGTCAGAGGTAATAAGCCCGGACTAAATGCAGTTGGCCTCGAGTCATGCATACAACCCTTGATTACTGTCTGCACTGCCTGTTTAGGGCAGCTGGGCCTTGTCCTTTGCCTTATTTTCTTGGTGGCAATGCCTGTCACAGAACTCTACTCTTGCTGCTTGGCATGCAACTGTCCTCTTTACCTTATCCCATATTCAGTTGTATGTTTGTCTCCCTATTTGTGTGAATGGAGTTCATTCTCTTTTACCACAACACCCTCTCTTCAGTCTGATAATGGCAAGGCATAATAATTCTTACCGTTACGTTTGAATAAACACTACGCTTGCGATATGACAAGCAGGTTTTCCCGTAACTCCTCCTTTTCCTCTTCCTTTTGTGTATTGCTTTCTGTGTAATTTTGCCAGTAATTTTAATTTATGTGAAACTTGCACAGCTTCATTAGCTGTTTACTTACAGCAAACCCTTTGGGTTCTTGTGATTTGAATGCATTTCTGTATACTAATCCAAGCTGTGCATGATGGACTTGGCATTGCAGTGTATCAAGATGCATCTGTTCACCATTTGATTTTGCACTCCAGATGCAGTAGCTGCTGTTTTGTCAGGCTATTATTGCCATGTTTTTTTCTAAGCCTGTATGCTGTCAATAGCTGCCAAATATTTCATGTGCTGTGAAAGCCCCAAGTTGTGTAGTCAACACATCTTCAGGTTATTTTCAGTTGAACATAAAATTTCACAGCAATATGCACTCATCAAGCATAATGAGTAAGGAGGAATTAGCCAGATGGAACATTGATTTTTGACTCACATGCGAAGCAAAAGTGAGTCTATGTACTCACCTGTTTCGTCCGTCCGGGCGTCCGGGCGTGGTGTCGTCCATTTAAAAAACTTCATCGTTGGATTTTTCTTGGAGACTATTAAGTCTATCAGCACCCAATTTGGCATGATGGTGTATGATGACAAGGCGTCAAAAAACATACATAGTGACTTGACCTTGCTTCAAGGTCAAGGTCGCAAGGGCCGTAAATGTTGTCTAAAAAACAGCCATTTTTCACATCCTCTCAGCATGTGAGTCGTGTGGGCTTTGCCCTTCTTGTTATTATTGGAGATAGGTAGATTTAAATTCCCCATTTTTGTGAAAATGCTTTGAAATGCTTATACTTTGTAGGATGGGCAAAACATTTTCTGAAGACCAATTTGCAAAATATTATCATGCCAAAAGTCTGATAAAAAAGTTTTGATTTGATTACTAAGGTGTCATTAAAGTTATTGATTTTTGGTCCATTGATGTACAAGTGAGTATGTATTGTCAGAAAGATGGGGAATTCATTGAGAAGTATTGGTAGCATGTTGTGCTCAAGGCACTTTATAACAGAGAAGATGCATTCATACACACCAGAATTTTGTGGTGTGACAGTATCTGAAATCAAGATAAAGGTAGAATGCTACAAGAGTGTAGAAGAGAGGTATGTTAATGTTTTCAACCCGGATCATCTTATCTCGGTCTCAATGTTGCAAAGGGGGCTCTCTCTGCCTCCTTCCTTTCTCTTTTGATCTGTCCTGTCAGGGACTGCACTCATGCTGTTCATATGCTGTGGCTGTTTCGCATGCTTAGCAAATGGTTGCATCATTTTCAAATTGTTTTCCCCCATCATTTCACAACACTGCGTTTGCGCTGTCAAGTCTGATGCTTGTGGCTTGGAAAAGATCGGACTGACTAACGTTATGCGCTGCGCCCCATGGCTTTGGCTGAAGGCAGAAGCTAGGTTGTGGCGGGCAGTGTGGCTGTCTGCTGGCTGCCTACCTGCCTCACTCCATGCCCTGATGCCATCATCACCTTTGTGACACAATCCACCCCGACTGGATTTAGTCTGTAAAATATACATTGATTGAAGACTGGCATTTTGGCATTCTGGTTTCCAATCAGCTATTTGGCAAAGCCATCAAATGAAGCAGGCTTGTGAGCCTCGACTTGAAGTTGGCCTTCCTCTCCCCTTGCCACCCTCTAGTCCCTTGTACTACACATGTTTGCTAAGTGTGTGTAATGCTCTTTCTCTCTCTCTCTCTCTCTCTCTCTCTCTCTCTCTCTCTCTCTCTCTCTCTCTCTCTCTCTCTCTCTCTCTCTCCCTCTCCTCCCCTTTCATTCCTTCACCTAAGTATAAGTCGGCATGTACATTGATCATCTCCTTCAGTGGGTAGGCTGAACGGGAGGATGATGTTGGATGTGTGAGGATGTGCAGGTATCAGCACCCACCAACCCCACACACACAGACCTGTGATAGCCCCACCCACCTGGGAAAAAAATCGAAAAAAGAGCTCCTTTCAAGATATAGTGGCTTCAATATTTTGCCCTGGCTGCCTTCTATGTCCATGGTTTTGCAAGGTCTTATTATGCAAGCAATGTTGTCACCAATAAGTCAGTCGAATGATCAGTTTAGGTGGAAGACCAGGTTTGAGTGGGTGGAGCAGGGCTGGATATCATACAAGGGTGGAGCGGTTTTCCACCTGTGGCCCTCAATGAGATGGAGTTGAGGCCAAAATACAGGAGGACTGGGTGCTGGGACGGCAGAGGGTGATGCCTCAAGTGCGCGTGTTTCTCCGTGAGCAGACGGGGGTGAGCTGATGAACAGCCTCTCCTAGGCGCAAATGCGGACCTCCATGTCCATGGCCGGGTCTCCACCAGGATGACATTACAGTAGGCTCCTTTCCCTGCCTTCTACTGCTCATCCTCTTCCCTCCCTTGCCTGCCTGCCCTCTCCAGGCTCCATGGTAGAGAAAGCAGCCCAATTCTTGTCTTAACTTCATGGCATTCACACATTATCACAAAGATTGTCATAATCTCTCTCTCTATCTATCTCTCTCTCTCTCTCTCTCTCTACTCTCTGTCTCTCTCTATCTCGCTCTTTCTTCTCTCTTTCTCTCTCTCTCTCTCTCTTTCTTTCTCTCTTCTCTTTCTCTCTCTCTCTCTCTCTCTTCTCTCTCTCTCTCTCTCTCTCTCTCTCTCTCTCTCTCTGTCTCTCTCTGTGTGTCTTCATCTCTCTCTCTCTCTCTCTCTCCCCCCCCCCATTCCACTCCCTCTTTCTCTCCCCTCCCTCCCCTCACACACATATGTATTGCATAGACTTTAGAAGCTTATACACACTTTGATTTCATCTCTCCACATCTCTCATACATCAAACTCATCACGCTTAGTGAACCATGTGGGTTTGTAGCAATGAATAATGCTTCCCTCATGTTTTATAATGGGAGATGGTATAATTACTAAGTGACATAACACATGTTAGACACGTGCTTACTAGCCAAGAGGTAATGTGGCATAGGATGAAGCGCATGCATTATTGTGATAGTGAAGGGAAATGCTGTGGTTAGACTTGCATGTTGCTCATCACATACATCCTTCACAACATGTCACTACTATGTTGCTGGGCATTTTAGAAAGTAATCAATGCAGATGAACAGTACAGAGCAGTACTGTCAGTCAGAAAGACGAGGATGTTCAGACTGCTGTGTTCAGCAGAGTGCTGGCATGGAAAGAGATAGCTTGGCTGTGAGACAAACAATAAGGCAGCTCGATTGTGAAGTTGAGACTGTTCATAAGCTGTGAAGCAGTTTGACAAGAGCTCTGTTGGATGTGAGGGCTGAAATTCCCGAAGGCTGAGTGTTGAGATGCCAGTACAACAGGGACTGGCTCATGGACAAAGCACAGTGCTTGACTCCCTTGCAGTGTGCTGCTGTGCATGTGCTGCTTGCACTGTTCATTTGCCACAGCTACATGGCCAGCTGCACAGCCAGTTGCACTTATTGTTGATTTTTTTTTTTTTTGCATTGGCAGCCCTCGGTGTCCTTGTTTTCAAAGTGTCAGTTACTGTCAGGCCCATCCTACTTATACATGATTCTTCACTGATGAATCCTACCAAATTGTATTGAAATAAAAATAAAAACCATGTTCACAGTAGCCAGCAGCTCAAATTGTACATATGCCAGCAGAATCCATCATCCCCAAGCCTCCTCCCCCAACCGTGCAAGATGTGTCCCCTTCGCTTTAGTGTGCCTTTACATGTGCTGCTTGGCCTAGAATTGCCCTTTCATGGACGATACAACTATGAGAATTGAAGACATGTTTGTTCAATGTGACTTCAATTGAACAGTTTGGTTTTTATGCGATTAGGACGAAATATGAATTGGCCTGGCAAGAAAAATACACATGTATGCATACGTCCTTTTTTTTTTGCATCATTATAATAATTTCTTTTGTTACTATGTTTTGATTTGCCTCAGTTTTGGCTAGAAAGTATGAACCTGAACCTCATGCCCAACTAATCTTTGTAGTGGTCTGTTGTGTAGTTAACCTTATGTGCTTTCTTGTGTGAGAAACTGCAAGCAAAATTATTGTTGGTTTTGGGTTAAATAATTAACAAGTGAATTTTTTATATACTTTTGGTTTTGAATGTGGATGCTGGCTTCATTGACTATTTGGGCTCTTGCAATGGTGGTGGTACTGCCAAAAGAACAAGTACTTGTACTGAAATGAATAAGCTCTAATGCCTGATGAGTGAACTGGGGGGTAATTATGCGGCATTCCTCACACCTCAGAACAGAAAACACAAACCAGATATTTCTGGGAGTTGTGGCACCTGAAACATGACAGGAATAAAAATCAAATGCTGATCAGCCTTCAGGCTCAAGGAATTAAGCACTAAACACATGAATAGAGCATATGAACACGCATGATAAGGTTTGGCATGTTAACCAATCTGATGTGGGTGCTTTGCCTCTGTGGCTGGGGCCTGCCAGTAAACAGACCATCCTGCAATGCATCCTGCTGTCCAGTGAAGCCAGCGCCTCATCCTTGCTTGAGTTGTTAACCATGGGTCTGTTTTTGTTTCATGCTGCCCACCACTACTTGTACTGCTTACTCTTTTTCTGCATGAGCATTGCTTGGTCTGCACCGTCGTGGCTGTTTATTTTGCATTGTGCCCTGACCACCCCCGATTTGGCAGGCCAACTGGTCTATGCGCCAGCGGATGTGACTGCGATGGTGGCGGACCCTGCTGCTTGCACAATCCCATCTAATGCTGTAAACATTGAATACTTTGATGGCAACAAACAGGTAGAGTTGCCTGCTTGTATTAACATAGAACACTCACCTGCACCACCTCACACTTAGACTGTTCCCTTCAAGGTGTTGCTGATGACACCTCTCTCAGGGTCTCTGTGTGTGCATGTCTTTGTCTCTATCTCCCTCTCTGCCTGTGTCTGCCTTTCTCACTGGGTCTGTCTTTCTCTTTGTGTCCTCAATCCGTCTGTCTCTCTCTGTGTCTCTCTCTCTATCTCTGTCTCTCTCTCTCTGTCTGTCTCTCTCTCTCTCTCTCTCTCTCTCTCTCTCTCTCTCTCCCCTCCCCAGTTAGGAGCACAATCGCTGTACAAAAGCATGTGCTGTTCTGATGCTGGCTAGTGCAGAGATGAATGGTCAGCTGATTATATCAAACCATGAATTGTCTTCAGTGTGTGAGCCAGTAACTTAATGGATTTACTTTTCCATCCACATTATTTTTGTAGCAGTAACATGTCATTCATCTCCTCTTACATCAGGGTAGATATTGACCATCTGCATCTCCTTACGCAGTTTATACAGGCAAATGACTAAGGAAATGTCTCAAGTTGTCCATACTCCAATCAGCACTGGTAATGAAATAAATAGCTTTGACATTGCCTACAATGGCTGGTACCCAGTAAAGCTTCAAGCATTCATTTATTCACCCATCCACCATGCATCTGCTGCATCCCAGCAGAATGGGACAAGCTTGCATGCCTCCTCCCGCTCCACGAGTACAGGTTGGCTGGCAGTGGAGAAAGTGTTGCTGCCTTCACTAATTGTACCACTAATTCATACACTTCCTTCATCAGTATGATTTCCTGTTTTAAACTGAATTTTTCATTTGTGTTCCATACAATGTGAAACTTGGAAATGTTTTATTTCTTACTATTTTATTTATTTTAAAAAACACAGAAAAAAACACTTAATGATTCCCAATGCACACATGTGCAGGCATTTTTCAATAGATGTTAAAGATAAATTATATTTCACCACGCACATATCATGGTTTGATATTATCACTGACCTTACTGGTTTGTAACTAAACTGTTACTGATTTTTTTCTATCAATTTCAAAGCCTATGCACCATCAACAGATATGTACGGTATGTGAATCTTGATTAAAACTAATATTACTCTCTTTCCTTGGACTCTGTACTACCATTGTAGCGTTTCTTTGCAAATAGAAAACTTTGCCCTGACCTGCATCTAACAGGCAGCAAACAGCACACTCCATCTATCTTCAGTTTTATTTCCCTCTGGCATTTCTTTACTCCCATAGTTGTCTGTTCCTTCTCAAGCTTGATACATTGTTTTATTTGGGCATGTAGCAAATGTCTTGGATGGTGTAGAGATGTCAAGCAATGGGCTTGTTGCTATGGTGACAGCAGCATGTTGCACGTTCTTTCAGTATTGCTATTTACCCTCCCTAAGAATATGGATGCAGCATTGTTGCTATGGAATCGGTTACACTGTGTACTGACTAGTAAGCGGCCTTGGCCAGCTTGGAATCCCCATCGAGTTGTCTAATGACAGTTTTTGTTTGTCCTCTCAAAAGTTTATTCAAGGGAAATATACTGCTGTCATTTTAAAACTTAAGTCTTAACATGGTTGCAGTGAATTTTTTCTCCAGTTATCTCTGATAGAGGTAGGAAATATGGTAGTTGAAAATAAATCAGCTCAGTCAAATTGTAATTGCATATTGCTGCCATACAATTATCCCCACGTTAAGCTAGATATAAAGAAAAGTTACAGGTTGTAAAGTTGATGATAGTTGTATGAAAGGATTAGTAACCCTGATTCTTTTGCGTCTCATGTGATGAAAAAATGTCCCACACATTCTTCTAACATAGAATATTACAATCAAGCCTTGAAGTTGCAATGGGATAATGATTCCAACTCCCTTCCCACACTAAGATTAATAGTTGTAGTGCTGCACTAGGATGTCAGTTGCCATTAGTCACAAGCGGTTTGATACTGCAGCTGTACTCTGATTTGTTCTGAGCATTTATCCAGAAGTTTTGAAAGTAGCCAAGCAGGTGGGAGTGGATAATTGTAGCTCTAGAGTGGGAAAAGGTACATCAAATCCCGGGTGCTTTTAGCTTTTTAAACAAAGCATGGGTGGTTGTAGGCGCTTAATATGGCACTGTTTGACATGATTGTTGATGGGATTGTTGCCCCGATGGACAATTTAAGCTTCAGATTAAGACAATAGTTTATTGAAGCGAAGCATGGATGATGATGGATGGCAGTAAGCAAACTGTAAGATATTGTACCTCTCAACAGCTGCTGTGTGGTAATAACAGATGAATTAATTTTTCATGGGGGTCTTGATACTCATATTCTAATAGGGGATATCATAGCAAATGATGATACCAAGACTTCAGGGATATCGTAGCTATGCAAACATGCTGATGATTAAAGACAAATAGGCCAAATGTAGCGATGTACATGTACAGATGTGCTAATTCATGTGTAAAGGCGAAAGAGGCCTGACCTGCTCTGCTTCACTTTGCAGTTACTGGACACCCTCCCAGTGTGCCCCGATTTTAGAGCGGGCCAATGCAGTCGGCCCCAATGCATGCTGGTGCATCTACAAGATAGTAAGTGTTGGCTGCTCCTTGCAGGAGCCATGTTTTATTATTATGTTCTGTTTTATTAGCTTTTTAATGGTTTATTCAGTCTATTAACACATTGTTTGTTGGTGCTTATCTAAGTCTTTGGTCAGTCCATTTGTCTCATTTATCACTATTGCTTCTTTATGCAGAGGAAATGTTGATTTAAACATGTTAAGGACTGGTATGATGTCTTCCATGTTTAAACTGTGAAGACAAGGTGACCAACAAAGTTGTTTCCTTAGCTTCCACTTTCAGGATATGGGTATGTTATGATATGAACCGTATTTTAAAGTCTTGTGCCTTGTCCTTTCTGCATCTGTTGCAATGTGTGAAGGAGGCATATTCTTTCGTTTACATTGACCTTAATATTGGGTGGATTTTAAGTGTGAAGCAGTTTGAGTTCAGATTTTCACCAGTGAATTGGAGATGAAATGCCCACCACATCTTTGAGTGATTGGGTAATGGCATATAACTCGGGAAATGGAAACAACTTGCTCCTACTCTAACCAACTCCAGTGATTGTTGTGGTCAGTGGCCTTGCATTACCTGCAAAGACTGATAGGCCATTAAGCTATTTCATTGGTTCATTCTTGAGATCCACACACGTGATGAGTCACTGTACGAGACGGCTTCCTTATCATCTGCCTTTGCCTTCCATACAAAGACTACCTGTGACCATTGCAGATCACGTGGAAGTGACGGATGGCAAAGTGACGGTGTGCCGAGATTCAGTGAGAGGGAAGTGTCACCGCTCGCCCTGCAAGTACTACCACATCCCCGTGCCCCTGCCCCCATCTGAGTAACTAGGGGAAGATTCTGTCCACCCGGCCCTCAGTGCCTGTCTGCCAGCCTGCCTGCCCCCCTCCCCAACACTCGCAAAGGGACACTGCCCCCACCCGTGTCCTGTCTACACTACACCACTCCCAGTCCTGCCCTCACCCCCCAATGTTCCCAATTCTCCCCCACACCCCAGCCCAACCACCCGACTCCAAGGCATCGCCCAAGAGACAGAGGCCTCAGCAGTGGAAAGTGCGAGGACTGACAGATGGTTCAAGTCTGACAGAAGCCCGTCCGTGTGTATCATCTGTAAGGATGGGCATCCTTGTCATCCTAGGCCCAGCATCCCTCTGCCTCTCTGCTGCTGCTGCTGCTGCTGCTGCTGCTGCTGCTACTGCTGATGATGTTGCAGTGCTGCCTGCTTCTGCAAGCATGCTTGGACTCAGTTTAGGTTTGGTTTGGATTTTTCTCCTTTTTCACTCTTCGAACACTTTGCTTTTTTTTATGTGTGCCTACCGCAGGACTTTGTGTCAACTGCTCACTACTTTGGGGGTGGGCTGAATATCTTTTACTCCTGTTGATTCTGTAAGTTTTAACAACTACTGATAATGAAGACAAGTCACAATGCATGTAACTGCACAACAAGGGGTGCACTTTTTCTGCTAGTGCACACCCAGAATGTATGTATGTGTGAAGTGACTCTAGTGTCACTGAAGTACACATGACAAGTGACACAAGTTGACATTCAGTGCTATTGGAGCATGTGTGATACTGTTAGTGACATTTTTCTTGGAGCTCCTGATGCATAGACTTTTTATTCCAATGTGTCTGTATTTGGTGTCCATTTCTACACGAGGTGTTGTGGTATCTACTGTCTTTCGGGGAGCAGTAGTTTGAAAGCAAGGCTGCAGGTTGCCTGAGTGAAGCTGGCAGGATGTACTACAAAGTAGCAAGAACATGCCATCTCTCCTTGCCATGACCCTCGAATCTCAGCCACTGAGATGGGGGCACACAATGACAAACCTACACATGCATCTTGCGCAAGAAACACAGGGCTGCATTAAGTCGGACGTGTGTATGAACCATGCTGGCACATATCCATGAGCAACCAATTCCCCAAAAGAACTTCTGATATATGCCTTTGTCTACACATGCATTCAGAATGCACATACTTTCATACATACAGGTGGCACACTCTCAACACAGTCCATATGCGTGCGCGCGCACACACACACACACACTACCCACACTGCTGCACTGCACACACTACGAAGAACTAGGCTACTTGCAACTGGGCACACCTAGGCCCCACCCTGGCTGCTTGCTGCCCTCCACTGGTCCATGGTGCTAGGGGGGTGCCAAAGCCCCAGGGTGGGGCAAGCCAGGTGCCGTCACTCCATCCCTCACTTCTGCCGTGTCCTCCAGCCTGCCACTGAAGTTCCTGCTAGTTTTTATTCAGTGTTTTACCTTCTTGTTGGAGTTAAGAAATTTAACTCCCGTAGCCTCCTTCTTCCCCCCCCCCCTCCCCCCCCTCCCCCCAATGATTAAAAAAACATCAATTTGAGACAAGCGTTTGATTGTACGGTATTTGATTGCTATGATGAGTCTGGTGCAATGTGTCTTGGTGCGCTCATCCTTCTATTCATAACGACAATGTTGGCCCTGCAGTGCTGGAAGAAATGTGCCATTACAAATCAATATTCTATGTGCCATGGGCCCCTAGACATGGGTCCTTGGAAGGAAAGGAGCGTGCCACTCCCTCACACGACACACAGGGGAGGGCAGTGCTTTGTTCAAGTGTCCAACCGTATAGTCTTCTATTACTAGTTTTAGATGTTCTGCAGGTGGTAGCATGTACAGTGGATAGATTGCCATGAAGTTTTCATGATGATCATTGCCATTCTGGAATCATTTTTAACATTCTTCACACTGTTGGTTGCATTTAACATTGTGTCCATTTTTGATGCGAAAAAAGCTCTTTGTTCTGCATGTTTTAGTATAACCATAATGGCAAAACCAAGTACATTTTAATCAGTTTGAATTTTAGATTATATGATTTGATTTTGGTTTGTTGCAAACCAGACCTACAGAATTTTTTTATCTGGATGTGATTTTTAATTGAGATCGAGATTGTAAATATTGAATTGGTATCAAATAATCTGTAGGGTGATAGTGTCAAAGTTTCTCATACATATCATCCCGATAGGAAGTCACAATTCACGATTGGTGGGAGAGATATTAAAAAACCATTTGAAGACTTTGCTATAAGACCATTCTGTGATTCCTACGAAAAACATCAGCCTGAAACGGCGCAGGGCATGGGTGACAGGGGGCACACTACGCCCGACCTTTCTAAAGTGTGATGACAAACAAAAACCCCGAAGAATTCCTGCAGCCATTGTGAGTGCTTTAATTCAATGTATTTCATTGATGTTCATTTGGATGAAAGAGGCCCTACCATTGACCTTTCAGCACATAATGATTTGTCCATTCTTCTCCTTCTATGGTTGGCGTTCATTGACATGTGTGTTTTTTTGTGGAAAAATGACTGGTTTGGAATTTTCTTGTGTGTGGAGGTTGAAATTTTTTGCATAGGGTATGACATCTGAAATGATATATTTTGATTTTATGTATGTTTGAGTATATATTCATGTTGACATGCGACTTCTCCATTTTCACTTGATTATAAATGGTTGGACTTAGTATGTATTGTGATATATACAATGTAATCCATAGAATAAGTGTTGGAACTTGTAAACACCAATGTAGCCTGTGTATTTTCTTACTAGATTTTACTGTAGTAATTAATGGTGATATATGTAGTGATTAACCTCAGAGATATCTTTTCCCTTTCTTGTAGAGAGTCTACTACAGTTGAGCAGGTGTAGGTGTGGTTGCGAGGTAGAAGGTCGGGGGGCTGTGCCTGAAGGGCTGAAGGCCCACAGGAGGAGGACAAAGATGAGGGGGTGGTTACAAACCCACCCTCCCCACAATATTCCCCTCTGTAAAGCCCCCTTTACCCCCAGCCCCAACTCAACAGGAGGCCCAGCGGACAAGACTTGTAGACTTATGTTTTGCGACTCTTAGTGTGGGATTGAATAACATTTTTTAACTCGACGTGATGTGTAATGTAATTGGGCAACATATCTTTTTAATTGTCAGGCTGGTTGAATTTGGATGAGAAATTCCTAAGGAAAGCAGTTTTGCAAGGTACTTGCAAACATGAGAATCATCTTATTCAAAAAGCGATGGACCTAGATAGTTTGTTCTCAATTGGCAGAATGATTGTTAAAGACATAGTGTTTTTATCAAGGTGATGGATCTTGATGTTCTGTTGTGATTAATGTTACTTGGAAATTTTAATGATCCAGATATTCAAATGGAATAGTGGACTTTACTTTCCAATAGCGTCCTTATGGGCATCCAGTGTAGAGGGAATGTACAGTTGTAAGCTGAGGAAGTCTGCCTTCTTTGAGAAGTAGTCTGACAGTTCAGGGCTTTCCAGCCATGAAGCAGAAGGGTTAGGAAGAAAGGCTTGCCTGTCTGGCTGAAACAGCAGCTTGTGAAGAGAGGGTCGGGGAGAGTTGAGGTCGTGAGCGCCGTTACTTCTGTGGTAAGAGTCGAAGTGCCTGACAGCGACATCCTCTTTCCTGTCTCATATTGTTCTGTTGCTGTCCAGTTTGTTTCGATGTTGTCCATTGCTGCTGTACACTAGTGTGTGACATGGACACAGGTTATACAACTTTGTCCCTTGATTTTGTACCGAGTCGAAAACCCCGTCTCCTATGATTGATTATTTTTATTATTCCTTGATTTGTTTTAATTGGAAGTTAAAACATGAGAGCTATTTTGCATAACTCCCCCTTCCCTCCTTCCCTCCCTCCTCTTCCCAACACCCCCTCCCCCCTCCATTCCCCCAATACATTTTGTGGTGCTCATATTACAAGGTGAAAGAAATTTTCAGATTAAAAAACAATGTGGCTGACTTTTTATTGCCTACAAATTTCTTGTAATCTAACAATTTACTAATGAACAATATTCAATTATCCATTTTTATATGATACCCACTATTGGAAGGTGATCGAGTGCTAGTGTTTGAAGTATACTGTTGTCACAATGTGTATGTAGGCTTGTTTGTTTCCCTGAGGGACTGGAGAATCTGTGAAATGTAGTGATTTCAGTTTTCCCTTTTGTTATCAAATATGTTGTTTGTATGATATTGACCTTGATGGGACTCCCAGTTGGATGTGTGGGTCGCCTTGTTGGTTGTTAACAATGAATTGACTGGTTTATTTTTGTGGACACTTGTGTCATGATGATGATGATGTGAGGAGGTTCAGTAGTCACTTGAAGGTATTTTGTCCTTGCCCTTCACCTCTGTATATTTTTCAGCAGCGCTTTAGAAGGCTTTCTGTCGGCTAGTTGCTCCAGTGCTGTTAAGCAGAGCACATCATTGGTTTTACGCCCTCCTCCTGCTTCAGCATGATGTATAGCTAAAGAAAAGTAAGCTGGCATATTGCTTGAAATTTCTATTGTCTCTTGGCAGCATCTTTTTTTTGTTTGGTTTTTTAATCGATATCAAGCTAAAGGTAAGAAATTTTTGTTAAATTAATAAATTTACTAAATATTTGATTTGGACAGAGTAGGGGCTAGATGAAGTTGCATGATGGAAGGGTTGGATTGAAATGGCTGTACATAGATCACACTCTTGTTAATGGATAAGTAATGTCTATACTTATGCAGACTTTCTTTGGAGTAACAAGCTTTTCTCCTCATGTGGGGCACTAATACTTGCTATTGTGCTCAAGCGAATTTTGAAGCACTCATCTTGGAAATTTCGAAAAAAAAGTAGCTATGATTTTCGGAACTACATGAATATAAAGTATGACTGTAATTGACGATGAAATGAGCCTTTAGACAATTACAGACGAAAACAGCAAGGTGTATGGGTGCTCTCTACCCAAGAATGGTCGCCTTGATGCATTCCAATCGTTTCTCTGCTCTGCAGCGTCTGAAAGTTGCCGTCTGAAATCCCCCACTTCAGTCTGCTGTGAACATGCTGAAAACTAAATGAAAAAAGAACGTAAAGATTTCAGCATTGAGAACTGTTTGATCTCGGTGCATGCCGCATAGATCACCTTTCCTTAAATTCGAGAATGTCTGTAGTAGAAATTTGTTGAAAACCTTGACTTGTAATGAGGGTTCTGGTGAGATGCGAGAATCTGGCACAAGGTTCACACTTGTGACTTGACCTAGACACTAGATAAATGCTTTTCAAGTGTAGAAGATTTGTACAAAGTAGCTTTTACCATTTATCTCTGTCGTAGTTTTGTGTCAAAAAATGAACCAAAATGAAATAAACTCTAAGATAATGATTATATTCTACAAAACCATGGTAGTATGTGTTTTATTGCTTCCAGTGCATGCTTATAATACCACCCTTGCTCGCAGTCTACACGCCCCTCCCGGCACTGCGGTTTGTCCTACTGACTCCCCGGCAATGATAACCAATCAAACGCCATGTGGCAAGAAGCCACGCCCATCTAGATGCGCCACCGCTTTTGATTGGCAGCTCTGGCCTCCGCTACGTCACTGTCTTTGGAATGGTGCTCCTCTACGTGGTTTTGTTTTGCCCTCCCAATTTTGAAATGCCCTCTTCGTTTCGTTTGTGTTTGACGGTGTATCCTCTGCTCTGTTTTTCCATTCTCTGCTTTCCTATCATTTTTCACGCTGTCGCTTGTCGTTGCTGGCTGGCTGCTGTCGCCCTATGGACTGTTCTCACTGTACTAACAGCGCTTGTATGCAGACGGCAGACTGCCTCGCGGGCTTGCCCTTGCTGAGAAAGACAACTTTGCTTTGCGTATCGACGAGGCGGTAACCTTATAGGATGCACAATGCAGTCAGGTCGTCCTGATGATATACCTACCTAAACCGGTGAACAACGTCCATGTGAAAACAGGTGTCAAACAAGTTGACGCTGTCGGTGTTATTGTGAAAGGGTGTGTGCATGACGTAGTTACAAATTGGAATGATTGATCTGGTAATTGTCCTCTTTTTTTAATCACTCTGGAGAATTTTGCACAATAAAAGACCAAATTATTTTACGAAGTTCTTTGCCGTTTTTGACGACCAG
>JAWQFJ010034078.1:0-22845 GCA_034096865.1 Theodoxus fluviatilis | reverse complement strand
CGATACCGACGCCCACCGATAGAAATTTCCGTCCGGCGACCAGCTCACTGATTTAATTAAAAGATCCGTGTGTCCGGTCAAAGTGCGCGTCGGCGAGCTCGATACGACGGCGGAACTTTCACAAACGGCAAGATAAGACCTTGAGCTACCGTCTGTTCCGCCAATTAATAATTTGTTTCCATGTCAATCAACGCTTCTAAGCAATGAAACTCCGCTGATTTGACGGAGCGGCGAAGAGCCGCTGGTTTCCGTTCCATCCCAGAAAAATCCGCGGTTTCCCAAACTAGCAAATCCCACCGAAAAAATCTCTTTCTCATCGGGCGACCATGCAAGCTGATATACCGGCGTTGGGCTTTGAATTGTACGCAGCAGAGTAATGGTGTCTATCGTGCCGTCCACAAATTTTGAGATTTGCGGCGTCTGCTGCGAAGATTCTTTAGAGTCCGAACCTTCACCGCATGAAACGAGCAAAAAAGCCAAAACTATAAAAAACGAAAGCCCCAAAAGCATCCGAAGTTTCATAAGATTATTCTTTAAGCGCATAAGACATAGTTGGAAAAAGTATTTGTAAGAAACAAAATACAAATGAAGAAACCGATTAATAATTTAGACAAAAAAACGGCGTTGAAAATTAATTTGACGACGCACAAAAGAGAAGCACTTAAAAAAAGAGGTTAGCTGCGGTTAGCGCTAACCTCGCCAAAAAACTACGGATAAGACGCCCAAACTCTATCAGTAATTTCATTTGTTTCTTCACCGGCTATAACCCAAAGAGCATTCCTATAAGCCACAGAAATTGGAATTCCGCATGAAGGCTAGAAAATTTCCTATCTGGGTTTTGCTTGGAGCCATGTTTTGAAATTGTTTGCGTGTTTTCATGTTTCTCCTTTGTTGAATGGTTAAGCGTTGAGGCGGTTTTTTAATAGTTTTAGACGAGTTATAAAGTTAAAAAATTTATAAAATCGAAATCTGCAAAAAAACTTTCCTTGGTGACGCAAATCCATTTTTTTGTCAACGCTTTATTTATACCTACAGGTTAATTTCAAATTTTCTTTCGGTAAATTCTCGGCATTATTTTGCGTTTTATTCTTCATCTAAATTCGAGGATTTGCGCGCCTATAGCGCTTCAATATGATTCTCTGTTTTTGACTCTGTTAATTTGTGATAGCGCAAATCGGGATTTTCTTTCTCATTGGCGGCGCTTTTCAAATATAAATTAAGATGATTACTTTTGTCTTTTTATTTTAAAAATAATTTTTTAAGAGGGATACATTATGAAAAAAATATTGGTTCTGAGTATGGCGTTGAGCGGCTTTTTAGTCACTAGCGTCTCTGCCAAGACTTTGATCTATTGTTCGGAGGCGAGTCCGGAAGGGTTTGCTCCGGCGCTTTATACTTCGGGCACGACTTTTGACGCTTCGAGTCGCAATCTTTTTAACAAGCTCGTCGAGTTTGAAAGAGGAACGACCAAGATCGTTCCCGCGCTCGCTACGGAATGGAGCGTTGCCGACGATGGAAAGAGCTATACTTTTAAGCTCCGCCAAAACGTCAAGTTTCACAAGACAAACAAATACAATCCTAAGCGTGATTTCAACGCCGACGACGTGATTTTCTCTTTCATGAGGCAGCACGACAAAAATCACCCTTACCACAATGTTTCAGGCAGCGGCAGCTATGAGTATTACGAAGCGATGAGCATGCCGACTTTGATTGAGTCTATCGAGAAAATCGACGATTACACGGTCAAATTTAATCTGACTCGCCCCGAAGCTCCTTTTATCGCGAACCTCGCGATGGATTTTGCTTCGATTTCATCAGCGGAATACGCTGATTATTTGGCGGAAAAAGACATGAAAGAAACTTACGATTTGGAGCCGATTGGCACAGGTCCTTTTCAATTAATCCAGTATCGAAAAGACGCGTTGATCCGCTACAAGGCGCATCCGGAGTATTGGCAAGGCAAAGCAAAAATTGATATTCTTGTTTTTGCGATTACGATTGACCCTTCCGTGCGCTTCCAAAAATTAAAAGCCCACGAATGTCATATTTTCCCTTACCCAAATCCGGCTGACCTCAAAGCGATGCAAGACGACCCGAACATCAATTTGATAAGTCAGGAAGGATTGAACGTGGGCTATTTGGGATACAACACTAAAAAGAAGCCTTTTGACGACGTTCGCGTGAGAAAAGCTTTGAATATGGCGATTAACAAACAAGCGATTATCGACGTTGTGTTTCAGGGCGCCGGCAAAGCCGCTAAAAATCCGTTGCCACCGACGATTTGGTCTTACAATGAAAACACGGTCGACGACGAGTATAATCCGGACATGGCGAAGCAATTGTTAGCCGAAGCCGGAGTTACCGAATTGAAAACGAATATTTGGGCGATGCCTGTGCAGAGACCTTATAATCCGAACGCAAGAAGAATGGCGGAATTGATTCAGGCCGACTGGAAAGCCGTTGGCGTTGACGCCGAGATTGTTTCTTTTGAATGGGGCGAGTATTTGGAGCGCACTAAAAACGCCGAGCATGACACTTTCTTGTTAGGTTGGACGGGCGACAATGGCGACCCGGACAACTTCCTCGCGGTGCTTTTGGGATGCGACGCCGTGGGCGGCTCCAACAGAGCGCAGTGGTGTCATCAGCCTTTTGAAGACTTGATCCAAAAGGCGAAGGTAACCAGCGACGTTCAAGAGAGAACTCGTCTTTACGAACAAGCGCAGTTGATCTTCAAGGAGCAAGCTCCTTGGGCGACCATCGCGCATTCGGTCGTATTTATGCCAATGAGCAATAGAGTCAAAGGATATAAAATTGATCCCTTCGGCGGTCACGTATTCTATGGCGTGTCTTTAGAATAATCGTTCCCACTTTTTAGGTTTGTTGTATTTTATTTTTAAACGCTTGGCGTTGTTGCTCCCGACATTTATCGGGATTACGTTGCTGGCGTTTTCTTTTATTCGATTGATTCCGGGCGATCCCATTTTGCTTTTAGCGGGCGAAAGGGGCGTTTCCGAAGAAAGACACCGAGAACTCTACATCGCTTTCGGTTACGACAAACCTATATACGTTCAATACTTAACTTACCTAGGAAAGATTTTTACCGGCGATTTTGGAAAATCAATCGTGACCAAGCAGCCGGTTTTCGACGAATTTCTCACTTTATTTCCCGCCACGATCGAGCTTTCATTTTTCGCCATCTTCATCGCCGTTTTGCTGGGCATTCCGTTAGGCATTTTTAGCGCGATCAACAAAGGGAAAGTCGCCGATCATTCGATCATGACTTTATCTTTAGTCGGATATTCGATGCCAATTTTTTGGTGGGGGCTGCTGATGATTATCTTCTTTTCCAGTTTCTTGCAGATTACGCCGGTTTCCGGACGAATTTCTTTGGAGTATTTCATCGAAGAAGAAACGGGTTTTATGCTCATTGACGCACTGCTCTCGGAAGAGGAGGGCGCGTTTTTATCGGCTCTGCATCACTTGATTTTGCCGTCCTTCGTTTTGGCGACGATTCCTTTGGCGGTGATTGCCAGACAAAGCCGCGCCGCGATTATCGAGGTTTTGCAAGAGGACTATATTCGAACGGCGCGCTCCAAAGGTTTGGGTTTTCGACGCATCCTATTTATTCATGCGCTGCGCAACGCCATGATTCCCGTAATTACTACTATTGGTTTGCAGGTCGGCGTTTTGCTGGCGGGCGCGATTTTGACCGAGACTATTTTTTCATGGCCGGGCATCGGCAATTGGATCGTCAATTCGATTTATCGCCGCGACTATCCCGCCGTGCAAGGCGGCTTAATCTTCATTGCTTTGGTGGTGATGACCATTAACCTGCTCGTGGATTTTTCTTACGCGCTGATCAACCCGCGGATTCGAAAATAGATGGGCGAGGCTTTCCGAGAGTTTTGGAATCGATTCAAACAAAACAAAGGCGCTTTGATCTGCCTAGCGTTTATCGCCTGTATGGTCGCGTTGGCGCTTTTTCCCGGCTTATTTTCACCTTACGACCCAACGGAGCAATTTAGGGACAGTCTGCTCGCGCCTCCAATATGGATGGAAGGCGGTTCCAGTCAATACCTTCTGGGCACGGACGCATTGGGAAGGGATATCCTCTCGCGCATCATCCACGGCTCGCAGTACTCCATGTTTATCGGTTTGTTCGTGGTCAGCATTTCCTTAATCGTCGGGGTCAGCCTCGGCTTGATTGCGGGATTTTTCGGCGGCGCCTTCGACGTTTTTATTTCCAGAGCGATGGATATTGTGCTGGCGTTCCCCAGTCTTTTATTAGCTTTGGTGATGGTCGCCATTTTAGGTCCGGGGCTAACAAACGCCATGATCGCCATCGCTGTCATCCAACTTCCCCACTTTGTAAGGCTCACCCGCGGTCAAGTTCTGACGGAGAAAAAGAAAGATTATTTTATCGCGTCGCAGGTGATCGGCATGGGAAATATGCGAATGATGTTCTTCCAGCTTTTGCCCAATTGTCTCTCTCCTTTAATTGTGCAGGCGACTTTGAATTTTTCCAACGCGATTTTGGACGCCGCGGCGCTAGGATTTTTGGGCTTGGGCGCGCAACCGCCAACGCCGGAATGGGGCGCTTTGCTGGCGGAGGCGCGGGAATTTATTTTGAGAGCTTGGTGGGTAATCACTTTTCCCGGATTGGCGATTTTGCTGACCACGCTTGCCATCAATCTCATCGGAGACGCTCTGCGTGATGCCTTAGACCCTAAATTAAAGAAAAGATGAAGGATCAACTGCTGACGATCAGAAATTTGAGGGTGGGCTTTCGCGCTTCAGGCGACTACGCCTATGCCGTCGAAGGATTAGACTTGGATTTGCGCCGCGAAGAAATTTTAACCATCGTTGGCGAATCCGGCTCCGGCAAATCCGTGGCGATGCTTGCTTTTATGGGACTGCTCCCCGAAGACGCTTTGATCGAATGCGATTCGATGGTTTTCGACGGGTTAGACTGGCGGAAGCTTTCGCGAAAAGAGAAACGCAAAATCATCTGCAAAGATATCGGCATTATTTTCCAAGAACCCTTCACTAGCCTCAATCCTTGTTTTACCGTGGGCTGGCAGGTTTCGGAAAAAATTAGAAAATATAAGGCGCTGGATAAGAAAAAAACCAAATCGAAAGTCATCGAGCTGTTTGAAAAAGTGGGCATGCCCGACGCCGAAACTCGTTATAATGCTTATCCTCATCAATTATCGGGAGGCATGAACCAGCGCGTCATGATTGCCATGTCGATCGCAAACGACCCGAAGCTGGTCATCGCCGACGAGCCGACTACCGCCTTGGACGTCACGATTCAAGCGCAAGTTTTGGACTTGCTTAAAGCTTTGCAGAAAAGCAACGCCATGAGCTTGATTTTGATTACTCACGACATCGGGGTCGTCGCCGAAATCGCGCAAAAGGTTTTGGTGCAATACGCTTCGCGCAAACTCGAAGAAAACGACTGCCACTCGATTATCCACAATCCTTCCCACCCATACACGAAAGCGCTTTTGGATTCGTTGCCGGAAAAGAACACCGCAGATCGCCTGCCCGTAATCAAAGGCTCGATTCCGCCGATTCGCAACAAACCGAGCGGATGCGTGTTTCATCCGCGCTGCGATTTTTGTCAGGACATCTGCAAACAAACCTATCCGCCTTTTAACGGCAAAAGCTATTGCCACTTTCCGCTAAATTCCGACTGATTTGATGCGCCCCAAAAAACATATTAAAGCCGTCATCCTCGCCGCCGGCTTAGGCAGCAGGATGCGTGGGCAAGACGATCCAAAATCTACCATGAGCATTGGAGCTTATAGTCTGTCTGATTCCGCGTCCGTTTCATTTCTCGAAAGGCAAGTCCGTTTGCTGAAAGCTTACGGCGTCGAGGACGTTTGCGTGGTAGTCGGACACAAAAAAGAAATCATCAAAGATTTGCTTGCCAAGGAAAAAGTCGTCTTTGTGGAAAACACGACTGCCGATATTTCCACGTCCGGCAGTCTGCACAGCTTTCAATACGCCTGCCAGTCATCGTTTCAAGCCTTGGATGGAAATTCTTATACACTGTTAATGGATGCCGACATTGTTTATGAATATGACGTCCTACGTTATTTTCTGGACGAGTTGCGCGATGAGTCGGCGTTGCTGTTATCGCCGAAAGTCAACGAAGATAGCGAAGAAGTGCGAATTTTCGGCAAAGAGCACGCGCCCGTTTTGATTGGCAAAGGTTTGAAAGGAAAAATCACCGAAGGTTTGAAGTGTCTTGGAGAAGCAAGCGGCATAGTTTGTTTTGCGCCTCGCGACCATCAATTGGCGCTGGAAATGACAAACTGGCTTTTGGGCAATCCTCAAAAACCGGAAGGCTCCGACGAATGGAAAGGCTTTGGTCCCGCGAAAAGAAAAACGGAGCACGAAGAACTGAGCCAGCGTTTAATTCTGCTGGGGAAAATGGGAACCTCGGCGATGCGCAAAGAACATTTGTTCATGGAGGTGGATTTTCAGGAGGAATACGGTCATTGTCGCGCCCATGTTTACCCAAAAATTTTAGCCGAAGATCATGCAAAATTCCCCGAACTTTTCTAACTATCATTATAACGGCGTTGATCATTCCATCCTCGCGCCATATATTGAACCCTACCGTCTTTTCCTCGGCAAGTTAATTCCTTATTGGGTTCCCGCTAATTATATCACGATTATCTCTTCGCTTTGTCTGTGGGTCGCTTTTATTCTCTCTTTCTTTTTTGCCGAGCTTTTTAGCCGCGAAGTCTTAATCATTAGCGTGGTGGCGTTGGTTCACACCTATGTCATGGGCGATTTGCTGGATGGCTTGCAAGCCCGTCGCACCAAAACTTCTTCGCCTTTAGGACAATACATGGATCATTCGCTGGATTCTTTTAACACGTCGTTGATGATGGGAATCAACATCGCTCTGTTTGGCGTAGAGGAAAACTGGATGCTGGCGTTGATGATTGTGTGTGCGGTGATTCCTTTTGTTTTTGCGCAAGCGGAAGAGAAAGTAACCGGCGTGCTGGTTTTGGAAAAATTCGGCGTGGTGGAAGCCCTATTCTTTATTAAGTTGGCGTATTTGGCTTTGCTGATTCCTTTTTTTGCGGACGCCATTGGCGAAAGCTACTTTTTGGGACTGAAGAATTATTTCTGGTTGATTATCCTCCTTGCCATTTCTTCATTAGGAACAGTCATTAAAAATATGCAAAGAATGAAAACCCCGCCCAAAGAGTTGGTCGTTTTTACGCTTTTCTTTATCCTGCTGGCGTTTGCTTTTGCCAATACGAATTTGCACCCCTTTTGGATTTGGCTTTCGTTGGCGTCTTGCGGGTCGGAGTTTGCTTGTCGCGTGATCTTTGCCAATCTCGGCAAATTGCCTTTTCCCGCGATGAGGTTTTCGCAAATCGCCGTTCAAGTTCTGATCTCCATCTCCATGCTGTCGAATATTATCCCCGCAGAATTATCCTCGGTCGTTCATTTAAGTTTTGCGCTTTATTTTCCCATCACCGTCGCGCTCGTTTTTTTTAGTCATCTGCACCAAATGAAGTCCATGTGGTTATGGCGTAATCCTAAAACCGAATAATCTCCCCCTTAATCTTCAAGTCAAAAACCGAGGGGATTCGGAATTTGATTTTTGACCTTTTCGATAAGTTGCTTAAAATTGATTTTTAAGCTTTGTTTCTTTTTTGCATCTATACTCCAAAAACATGCTTACCCCTTTGTAAACAAGCGATATGGACAAAGACAAACTTAACCTAACGGAAAAGCAACTTCTCAGTCAGGCTTTTGAAGCCTTCAACAAATCGATCGATAAACTGCGCAAGTACCAATCCAAACTGGAAAAACAAATCAAGCAGTTGACCGATGAAATTAGCATTAAAAATCAGGAATTTAAAAACATACTGGAAAGTTTAAACAACGGCTTAATCGTCACCGATTTGCAGGGGGTGGTAATTCATTTCAATCAAGCCGCCGAAGAACTGCTCGAGATCAAAGTCGATCAGGCGATTGGCAACCCGTTAAGTAGTTTGACTTCATGCAAGTTTCTGCCGGATTCGCTGGAGGGGAGCGGACTCGAAAAAATCGCCAACTGTTTCAACGTCGAACAGTCGTTTGTCGATTCGCGGCAAAAGAAGTTGATTTTTGAAAGCAACGCCAATTTGATGTTGTCAAAAGACGAGAAGGAGCCTCTGGGAATCATCATTAACATCAACGACATTACGCTGCTCAAATCTTTGCAGGAAGAATCTGACAGGAAAAACCGCATGGTCGCGATGGGGCAAATTGCCGCCAACGTCGCCCACGAAATCAGAAATCCGTTGGGCAGCATCGAGCTTTTTGTTTCATTGCTCAAGTTGGATTTTGAGGAAGATAGCGAGAAAACTTCGATTTTGAACCATATCCATTCGGGCGTAAAAAGCATGAATCATATTATCTCGAACATTCTGCAATATTCGAGACCGCGTCCGATTAGTCTTTTGGAACTGGATTTGTGCGAGCAGATGGATCAATTCATCAATTTTACGGAGCACATGGCTTCGCATTACAGTGTGGAGGTTATTTACGAAGCGGATTGCAGCGACACCATGATTAAAGGCGACAAAGAATTATTGAAGCAGGTTTTTCAGAATATCTTCATGAATGCACTGCAAGCCATGCCCGAAGGCGGGAAGCTGCATCTTTCGATTACCGAAGAGATGACTCATTCCCGCAAGAAAATCCAACTCTTTAAAAAGGTGATGCTGGACGAACAAAGCAGCTTGCGCTTGGTAACGATTACTTTTCGAGACGAGGGCAAAGGCATGCCGCCTTCGGTGGTCAAGCAGGTGTTTGATCCTTTTTTCACCACAAAGGAAAAAGGGACGGGGCTTGGCATGTACATTATTAAAAACATTATCGATTCGCACGAAGGCGTGATCAACGTTTCTTCCGAGGTCGATAAAGGCACGGAAGTCACGATTCAATTTGCTGCCCTCAACCAAGAGTCCTTGGAGAGCAAATAAACGCGCCAATAAAATTGTCGCTGAAGCCTTGGTAGGCTTTAATATAACCCGAAAAACCTAAAACCCTAAGTTTCTTCCTTCGCATTAAATATATAGTTATTTGAATGTAAATCCAATCTATTCAACAAATAATAAAACACCGGAAGGGGTTGGGTCATTTAGTAACTGTGTTAAGTGTCAAATTTTTTTAACCGTCTCACAATAAATTTAGTGAATGGGGTTGATTTTGATTCGCTAGTGTATTGTTTGCAAAATAAGCGAATTTAATTATTGTGAGGCATTTTAATTATTCATTTATGCCTTATGCGAAAATCATTACCTATCGTTGTTTCTGAATCGGAAGCATTGACTCTAAAAAGATTTACTACCTCACATACCGCCGAAAGCCGTATGAAGCTAAGAGCGCAAATTTTTCTTGATCTTGCTAACGGGGATAGCTCAAGTAGTGTTTTAGCTAAACTTGGAATATCGTCGTCCACGTTGCATAAGTGGAAAACTCGCTGGATAGAAAAAGGGCTCGAGGGGGCTTAGAGATTTGCAAAGACCCGGAAACCGAAAAAATCATTCCCCTGAAAAGAAAGCTGAAATTATATCTGTAGCTTGCAGTTCTCCCGGGGATGGGAGAAAAAGAAGGACGATTAGAGAAACGTCAAAAATTACAGGAGTATCGACGCACTCGGTTTGGAAGGCTTTGAAAGAAAATCAACTCAAACCTCATCAAACCGATTATTGGTGTGGAAAAAGCCCCGATCCGGAATTTAAAGAAAAAGCGACAAACATTATTGGTTTTTATATGAGTCCGCCTGATAACGCTTTGGTTATTTGCGTGGATGAAAAGACTCAAATTCAAGCGCTTGAAAGATCACAGCCTGTTCTTCCCGGGATTTTCGCCAAGCCCGAACGCCAAACGGCAACATATTTTAGGCACGGAACAATCAATCTTGTAAACGCTTTAGAAACCGCGAGCGGAGAAATTACGGCTTCAAGTATCGATAGAAATACAGCGGAAAATTTTATTAAATTTTTAAAGAAGATTTATCGCAAATACCCTAATAAACAGTTGCATATAATTGCTGATAATCACTCTGTTCATAAACAAAAAGACGTCAAGGCTTGGATTGCCTCGCGGCGCAGAATGCATATACACTACACGCCTACTTATCAATTGGACATACAATATTAATTCGCTTAATACACAAACTAAACACTAGCTTTAACGCAAAGAGGCTTTTGGATTTTAGATTCTTGAATTGTATAAAAAACATAGCCTGTAGTTTTAGCCGGATCTTGCTGAACAACAAAAATTAATCTGCGTTATTCTTGAATGAATATTGAGCCAAAATCCGTATATTCATTGCAGTTGGCAACCATGATGGAATTGCCCTTGTATGTTTTCCAAAAATATCAACCTGCCTTAATAATATTTGGCGTTAATTCCTAAAATTCTTAGCCGGCGCATCCACTTTCCCTTATTCGTTCTTTAAAATCTCCCCTCTCCTCCAACGGAAATATTCAAATCGGGTTTCAAAAAATTAAAAATTTATTTGCGTATTCGCGGCGTTGCGTAAAAAAGATTCGGAATCTTAAACCATTGAAATTTTTAAAATCTAATTCTTTGAAAGCGACGGGTATTTTTTCTTAAAAAGCCTCATTATGGATTGATTAATATTTACGGAAATTTCCGTCTTAATAATCTTCCCAAATCATGCAAATATTGATTCTAAGAATAGCAATTATAACAACGCAAAAGGTTTCGGCGATTTTGAATTTCTATAAAAGGAGCGTTTAAGGTCGTGTTAGATTTAGCTCTCCTGTTTGCTTCCTCGTTACTAGCGGCAACCTTAATTCCGGCGCAATCCGAAGCGCTCTTGGCAGGATTGCACTTGGCGGGTAAATATAATTCTGCGCTGTTGGTTGCGGTGGCGACGTCCGGCAATGTCCTCGGTTCCTGCATCAACTGGCTGCTGGGACGTTACGTCGAGCGTTTTAAAGATAGGCGTTGGTTTCCGGTAAAAGAAGCGGCTTTAAATAAGGCTGCCAAGACTTATCAACGTTATGGCGTGTGGTCTTTGTTGTTTGCGTGGGCGCCGATTATCGGCGATCCGTTGACTTTGATTGCGGGAACGCTCCGTGCGCCCTTTGCGATATTCTTAATACTTGTCACTGCCGGCAAGCTCGCGCGTTACGTGGCGATAGTCGCGGCGCTTTAACATTAACATTTTAAAGGAGATAAATATGATTACGATGATTCTTAAAATAGGTATTGCGGCAATCATGATTGGTTTTAACTCTTGGCTTTCAGGCAAAAACAGGAGTTGGCGATTTTCATTATTGCGTTGCCTATGGCTTCTTTGCCGGCATTAGTCTTTTCTTATGCCTATCATAAAGATACCGCCGCCATTAACTTTGCAAAAAACATCTCGCTTGGCGTTCCGTTCTCTTGGCTATTTTTTGCTCCTTTCTTCTTTGCGGAGAAGTACTGTTACTGATTTTTGGCAAGCCATCTGGTGGAATCGGCGTTGCTTGTCGCCGGTTTCTTTCTTCATCGCTTCATAACCAGCCTTTTATAAATAAGCCGGCGCGTTACGTGGCGATAGTCGCGGGGTTAATATGATAGCTGTTTGAGTGTAAATCCAATCAATTCATCTAAACCATTGGTCGGTTTAAAATTTATACTCACAAGTAAAGACGCGATTTATCGCGTCTTTACAGCTCACCAAAAATTTGGATAAAAACGCAAAGCCTCGACTGCGCTTTAATCATATTTATAACTCAGTCTGGCAGATTTAACGCAAAGGCGCGAAGACACAAGTAACTGCGCTAATCTGCGTAATCGGTGGATAGATCACTAATCACTAGCCACTAACTACTGACCACTAATTATCAATTCTCCATTCTCCATTCTCCATTCTCCATTCTCATTGAATTAAAGTTAATTTGGGTTTTAGCCGATGAAAACGGTATGAAAATATCAATCAAGCGACTAAACCAATGATTCAAAGCATTCGCAAAAACATCACAGCAATGGAATCCTTACGGAATATACGAAAGGCCAACGAAGGCGTTCAAACTTCGATGGAGAGGATTTCAAGCGGATACAAAACTAATTCGGCGGGCGACGACCCTTCGAATATAGTGTTGGCGGGCATGATTAATAATCAGGTCAATTCGATTGATCAGGCGATCAAAAATAACGAGATTGCCACTATGTTTGTGCAAACAGCCGAAGCCAGTTTGAACGAAGTCAGCGAAATGTTAATTCGGATTCGTCAGTTGGCGGTGCATGCTTCCAACGAAGCGGTTAACGACGATAAAAGTTTGGCGGCGGATCAAGCTGAGATAGATAACTTATTATATAGTATCAATCAGATTTCCGACATGACCCAATTCGGCAATCGAAATTTACTGGACGGCTCAAATGGTACAAACGCCTTTGCCGTTGGCAACGGTATGTTGTTGTTGGAATCTACGGAAAAAACGCAAAATTCACCTGCCGATGGTTACGACGTGAATATCGAGAAGTTAGCGACTCGCGGTTTTGTGCAAGGTTCGCGAACTATGACCGCCGAAGAAATCGAGAAAGGCGGGATTTTCTTGGAAGTCGAGATGGGCGGACGACATATCTCCTATACGACTAAGTCCAAAGAAACGCCACAGCATTTGAAAAATATTTTGCAAAGGATGTTCGACAAAAACGCCATGCCTCTCGACATATCATTGGATGAAAACGGCATACTGAAAATTCAAAACCGAGATTATGGTTCCGGAAAAAACTTTACGGTCGCCAACTCTATTCCGGGAATAATTACTAACGAAGAGTTTCAGATTGAACCTTCTTCAAACGGCGAGGATATCGTTGGTTCTATCGGCGGATATAAGGTAATTGGCAAAGGTCAGGAATTAATCGCCGAAAAAGGTTCTCCGATCGAAGGAATTAAAATTAAATATGATGGCGAATTAAATCTCGAAAAGGATATCGAGAAAGACGAGAACGGAAATATTATTCGCCAAAATTACGGAAATGCCGATGGCGAAGTTGAAGGTTCAAATTCGCTTAACCAATTCAAAGGCGGAATCGAAGGCAAAATTTATGTTCAGAACAATTCTTTGTTTTTTCATATCGGCGCGGGAAAATTCGAGCATTCTCAGATCGATTTAAAAAGTTCCCGTACGACCGCTTTAGGTCATAATACGGATAACGAGAGCGTTTTTGATAACCTTTCTGAATTTAAAGTTATTGATTTTAAAAAATCGCAGGATACTTTGCTCGTCGTCGATACGGCGATTAGCGAAATCGCTTCGATGCGAGCTAGAATCGGCGCGGTGCAGTCCAATGTTTTTGAGAGAAACAGGCACAGCCTCGCTCAGAATTTTGAGAACTTATCCGGCGCGAAAGCAGAAATTACGGATACCGACGTCGCCAAAGAAATTTCAGAGCTGACCAAGAATAAAATGTGGCTGGAATCCACTACCAGTCTATTATCAAACAACAACTCAACCCATTACGGATGGTTGGGCTTATTAAGAAACTAATTTAAAATGACTCAGATTCACAAACATAATTTATATAAAGAGCAGAAAGCGCTCACCACAAACATGAAAAATGTCATGCTATTGTTGCACGACGCGATGTTAAAAAATTTCAGAGCGGCGCTAAAAGAAGTCAAGTGGGGTGATTACGAGGAATCTGAAAAAAAAATAAAAAAAAATAAAAAAATAATTTTAGAAATTTGCTGTTTCATCCGAAAAGAAGGGGAGAAGGAGATTACAGATAATCTTCGAAAGTTATACCTCTTCGCATACGGAAAATTGGAGTTGGAAAAAGTGAAAAACAACCCCAAGATTTTGGAAGACCTTCAGGTGATAATTCAAACTTTGAAGGAAGGATGGCAGGGGATGGATTTAAAAACTAATCAAGAACAGCCCGTTAAAATGGGCGCAAGTATTATTTGCTAGGAATATCAGGGAGGAAAGATGTCCGGTTTAAAAATAATGACCAACACTGCGGCGATTAACGCTCGCAGAAACATGGATGATAGCGACAGACTTTATACAAAGAATATCGAGCATTTGTCGAGCGGTTTGGCGATTAATAGAGCTAAAGACGGCCCATCATCGCTTATAATCTCGGAGTTGATGCGTAGCCAGATCGCAAGTCTATCGCAAGCCATCAATAACACCGAAGAAGGCGTAAGCGTAATGAGAACCATCGACGCGTCTTTGAACGAAGTAAATCGGATGTTATTGACCTTAAGGCAGTTAGCGATCCATGCTTCCAACGAAGCGGTAAATGACAGTTTCGCTTTAGGAGCTGATCAGGACGAAGTCGACAATATTTTAGAGAGCATTCGCAGGATTTCTACTATCACTCAGTATGGTTCCAAAAATTTATTGGATGGAACGGGAGAGGCTTCCGGAGCGGCTCTTGGCAAAGATTTAATTTTTTTAAAAGGCAGCCGCGAGGCAAAATCATCGCCGATCAACGGTTATTCCGTGGAAATATTCCGCGCCGGAACCCGACCCAGCATTGAAAGTTTGCAGCCTTTAACGGATCAGCAGCTCAAGGAACAACAAATCGAGCTGACTATACTCTCGGATTCAAAAAAGTTTAATTTTACATCCGAACTCGACGACAACGTGCAAACTTTCGTTAATCGAATCAATCATTTTCTTGATTTGTCCGAAATGGATGTAACCGCCTTTGTCAACGACAAGGGACACTTTGAAATCATGCATAACGAATATGGTTCAGACGTAAAGTTCGAGGTTGGCAGTAATGTCAAAGGTTTTATTTCCGAGGAGGCGTTTGTTCCGGTTCCGGTAAGTAACGGCAGAGACATCGAAGGGTTCATTAACGGCGAATTGACAACCGGCAGCGGACAAGTTTTGACGGCATTTCAAGGCACTTCGGCAGACGGGATTACGGTTAAATATGTTGGTGATTTCGACGGTAAGGCTAAAACGGATAGCGAAAAAGATCAGCTAAAAGAAGTAGGTAGAATTGCTTTCAGACAAAATTCGATCAATTTTCAGGTTGGCGCCAATCCGGGTCAAAACTTTCTGTCTTCTTTGTTGGATGTTAAGCCAGAATCTTTGTCGAGGGATATAGATAACGACAGCGATTTTGGAAGTTTGGCAGAGATTAAACTGACTTCTTTTAATGAAGCTCAAGATTCAATTTTACTGGTTGACGCCGCTTTGGATCAGATTTCAACTTTCAGGGCAAAAATTGGCGCGATTCAAAAGAACTCTTTGGAATCGAACATCAAGTCTTTAAAAGTCGCTAACGAAAGCAGTATCAGTTCGGAGTCAGTCATTCGAGATTTGGACATGGCAAAAGGTTTGGCGGAATTGACCAAAAATCAGATTATGAAAGAAACGTCAGGCTCCATGTTCACGCAAGCAAATCAAGCTTCTAAAGCGGTGATTAAGCTCGTGCAAGAAAGTTAATCAGTTTTCCTCCCTTCCGATCCGGCTAACGTCGGGTCGGATACCAATGGCAAATTAAAGGAATAGTTCACACCCATACAAGCAACGGAATATGCTTTTAATGAATTTATTTTACCCAAAACATAACATCGAAGAATCCGCCGAAATGGTTCTGAGGCCGGATAAATTAATCCACCGCAGGGATCAAGGCGCGGTTAAGATTGGCGACGTCAAGGGAAGTTACAATGACCAGATGGCGCAATTGGTAACGATGCTTCAGATCGCAAGAAATTCTACGGTCGAGATTAAGCAAGAGCTTAGCGAAACTTTGGGCGAGCTAAAAAAAGAAAAAATTAGCTTTCAAGATTCGCAAAGGCTTTTGGAAGGAACCGTCGGAAGAGTGAGAAATATTGTTCACAATTCTCGCTACGAAGCGACGAACTTAATTAATGGAGAATCTTCGGCGGCGCTTTGCGACGAAGCGGGAACTCCAATTTCGATGGGTTTAGCGGGTTTTATTGATCCTTTGGAATTTGAAAACGTCGGCTTTTCGGTTCTCGAAAAAAGCTCTCAATCATTTATTATCGGTTGCGGGCAGGCGAGTCTCGAAAATTTGAGCAAAGAAACGGAGTTGATTTTTTTCGAAGGTAACAAGAAGCGTCGATTTGTTCCCAAAGAATATTTGGAAACTAGCGAATTCATCTCCGAAGTGAACTTCAGTTTGGAGAAAGCGGGTTTACATATCTACGTAAAACTAACTCCCGAAAACTTGCTTCAAGTATCGAGTCACTTGGGAGGCACCCATAATCTTTTTGCGGCTCTCAGTGTAAAGACAAATTTGATTTCGGATGAGCCCGGAAAAATCAAGGAAGTCGTCGCGGGAAAAAACGCTCGACTCACAATTGGAAACAAACTTTTTGAAGGCATAGGAGAAAAATTCTACAATTTAGGAAACCGCAAAGAGTTTATGCGCATGAGCGTTCAGCAAAATTTTGAAGCAAATCGCGAGGATTCGCTGCAGGTTAAAGCCGGTGGCTTTGAAGTTACGAGTGAAGGCAAAACCAAGTATTTTTCCTTCCCGCATATCGAAGCAGAGAATTTGGCAAGCAATATTTTTAACGAAAGCGACTTCAAAAATTTAGCAAATATTATCATCACAAACGAAGCGCAATTGCGCGACGCCAAAATGATGTTAAAATTTGCGGGGCAAGAAATCGCCGATATCGAACTTGAAATCAACAAGGCGATAGAAATCATCAGCCAAGAGCAAACAATTCGCCGCGAAGCAAAAATGCACACCTTAAAGATGAAAAATTCAGACTTCGCTTCCTTTGAAAAGGCCAGTTTGATGGCAAGGGATATGAAGCGCATCCTGCTGAAAATGCAGGCGATAACGCAAATATAATTTATAACAACAATCACTAACCCACTTGATTAAAGAGGAAATATGACCGTCAAAGTTAGGTCCATTGTACCTGCAATCATTGCGAATCGCTATGTTTACGTGAATTCGAATGACCAAGCGAGAGCGATGGAAAAATTGTCTTCAGGGTTGGAGATAGTTCGCGCGGCGGATGGTCCCTCTTCTTTGATTATCTCCGAGCAGATGAGATCTCAAATCAAGGGGTTGAATCAAGCTTTGGACAATAGCGAAGTGGCTGTTTCGTTGATTAAGACCACCGAATCCGCTTTGGCTGAGATTAATAAAATGCTGAATAACTTGAGGCAGCTTGCCGTACACGCTTCCAACGAAGCGGTTAACGACATATATATGCTTGATGCGGATCAACAAGAAGTTGATAATATTCTCGACGCAATTGACCGCATAGCAAAACAGTCGGCTTTTGGCAGAAAGAAACTACTCAATGGAACCAACAGCTCCTTAGGCATTGCAATCGGCGACAAACTCGACTTTATCAAAGCAAGCGAGAATACAAATCCCTCGCCGGAGAACGGTTACGAAGTTGTCTTGGAAGAAACCGCTTCCAAGGCTTCAGTCACTACCGAAAACATTACCCGTGAAATGTTAAATAAGGGTCTGGAAGTTAGCTTACAGGATTCGGGCAATGTGATGAAAATGGAATTTGACGAGGATTTAGGCATTGACGGCATAGTCAACCAACTTAACCTCGCTTTCGAAAAACATAACGTTAACGTCGAAGCGATTTTAATTAATCCGAATCAAACAGAAACAAACGCTAATCCTGATAGCTCGCAAAAGCAGCCGACTCCGGTAGGAAGGATAGTTTTTCAATCCAAAGACTATGGTTCTAAACAAAATTTTTACGTGGGTTTTAACCAAGACAACGTAATCGGAAAAAATTTGGCGCACAAAATTGAATTTGTCGACAACGGCAAAGACGTAAAAGGCACGATTGGAGGAGAAACGGCGCGCGGCGAAGGTCAGATTTTAAGAGGCGTAGTCGGATCCAAAACTCAAGACGTGGAGGTCAAATATAAAGGCGGCGAGCAGCTTTCGGAGCCGACAAAAGTCGGAGTGGTTTTGATTCGTCAAAACGCGATGCGATTTCAAATCGGTGGCAACTATGGCGAAACCAAATCGCTCGCCGTTGATTCGATTTATACTAAAGATTTAGCCCAATTAGTTGAAAATGAAAGCGGGTTAAAATCATTACAAGAATTAGATGTAACGAATTTTGAAAAAGCTCAAGACAGTCTGAAGCTGATTGAAAAAGCGACGATTCAGATTTCTTCGCTCAGAGCTGAGTTGGGAGCGTTTCAAAAAAATAACCTAGAATCAAATATTGAATCATTGGGAGTCGGCGTTGAAAGCATCGTCAACTCTGAAAGCGTGATTAGAGATGCGGACGTGGCAGAAAAATTTGTCGATTTAACTAGGACGCAAATTATGCGGGATACGGCATTGTCGATGCTGACCCATTCTAAACAGTCCACGCAAAAAGCCATGCAATTGATTAATCCAAATTAAAACTTGATCCGAAAGGGGCAATTTGAACAAAGGAAAACATGAACGAGTTTACAAAATCAAATCAGAGATTTGTAGAAGCTGATTATCCGGCGAGTTTTGGTATTAAAAACTTGATGAAGGCGGATAACTCCGAAGAGCTTTACTCAAGCGCCAATCTGGAAATGATTCGAAGATTGGAAAATATCGCGACTTTTGGACAAGCGGCAATACAAGGCTCAAATCAAATCATCCGCATCTTGCACGAAATTCAAGAGTTGATGAAAGACTTGAAGTTGAATCCGGATAAAATAAACTTGCCGGACTCGGTCATCCAAAATTTTATAGATACGCGCCTAAATACTATTCGGTCGGTAATTTCAGCGACTAAATTTAAAGGCAAGGACGTATTAAGCGGGGATTATTCTCCAAAAGTTATTATCGAAGGAAAAAGGATAAGGTTTGTCAAAGCTATGAATCATTTGAAAACAAAGCATATGAACCGCTTGCCTGTTCAAGTTTATCGAGCGCCAACGCAAAGTAAATTAAGCGGTTTTTGTGAATTTAGCGATATGATGGTTCAACGCGAAAGCCTGATTACTTTGATAGAAGGCAATCGATTTTTACGCTATCGCTTGAAAGATGGAGAAACGGCGACAAGTTTGCTAAAAAATCTCCAGAACGCAATGGAAGAACATGGTTTTGGAGTTACGGTCAGGATTAACGAGGCGAATCGTCTGACCTTTGTCCATAATCAGTATGGAAGCAACTACACTCTCAGCGCCATGAGCGAAACGACCAATTTGGTTTCCGACATTCACGGCGATTTAAAAAGCTGCGAATTAGGCTTGGATATCCAGGGCAGCATCGGAGATGAAACGTTAATCGGAAATGGCAAATTTCTGATTAGCGGCGCAAGAAGCTCCAACGCCGCGGGATTAATTATTCATTTCAACGGCAACTTAAGTTTTACGGGAGAGACGGTGGGATATATAACAGTCAACCCCCACTCTTCGGGACACTTGTTTGACGACGGCTTTGTGGATTACTACTGCGTGCCTTCGTTATTACCGGAAAGCCTTTCGCTGGGAGTTGAGAACAAAACCAATATCTCCAGCTTGGCGGAAATTAAAGGCAATTCACTGCAATCGGTGAGCGATTCATTGTTGCTGATTCAGTGGGCGATTGAAGACATCGAACTTTTTTTGAACAAGATTAAGTCTTGGGAAAATAAGGTTATCGAGCAAACTTTAACTTTCATGCGGGAGCATATGATTTCTCCCAAAAAAGAGATTGATTCTTTGCTGCTTTCTAAAGACAAAGCTGAAGAAATGTCTCTGAGTTTACAAAAGAAACTTTCTATAAAAAAACCATTAATAGCAATTTAATTCAATTATTTAACAGGTATTCATTAAGACATGGCTCTCAAGATAAAAAACAATGCGACGAGCTTGAACGGTCAAAGAAATTTGGAGACCCAACAAAAGAAGCTCGAAAAGTCTTTGGAGAGGTTGACTTCGGGCAATAAGCTCGTCCGAGCAGCCGACGGCCCTGCGTCTTTAGTAATATCAGAGCAGATTCGCTCCTACGTTAAAGGCGTGGATCAAGCGATTCAAAATATTGAAACGGATATCTCATTAACGCAGACTACCGAAGCGGCGTTAAACGAGGTCAGCCGCTCCTTAACGACAATCAGGCAATTGGCGGTGCACGCCGCAAACAGCGGCGCGAATGACGACGTTATGATGCAAGCCGATCAGCAAGAATTACAAAACACGCTGAAGGCTATCGACCACATCGCTCGCTCGACCGAGTTCGGCAGAAAAAAATTGCTCGACGGCTCCACGGGAGCTAACGGTTTGGCGGCGCATAAAGATTTGGAGTTTGTCAGCGCTTCGACTCGCACAAAAGACGGCGAGGGCATGGGTTATGATGTCTATATTGATCAAACGGCAACCCGCTCATTTTTAGTGGCGAACGATTCGCTAACTCAGTCTCGAATTAGCGCCGGCTATGAAGAGGGTTTGGTCTTCAAGATTATGGAAAACGGACGGCAAGCTGTGTATATGGTTCGTGAAAACGACACGCCCGATTCCGTTTTACAAAACCTGCAAAGGGCGGTGAAAGACGCGAACCTAGATGTTTCCGTCGATATGGACGGAAGCTCTTTGAGGGTTATCCATAACGAATACGGCAGCGATAACACTTTTCAGGTTTACAGCAGCGATCGGCCACAGTGTTTTATGTGCTCTTTCAGACCGCTATACCAGCTTACATGCGGACCAGAAAGTTTCTTCATCATGTTAATCCATTATATATTGTAACTGATACCAGCACCAAGCATTGCAAGCAAGCGCGAATAGTCGAGGGCAAGCGGCCGACGCTGTCCTGAGATTCGAAGAGCTACTGAATACAGATTAACGAGTGAAGCCGCGCGTTCTAAGGCAAAATTAGCATAGGCAAGACTGAGGAGAGGACACTGGCCATCCGACCGGACATTCGATAAATGGGCCTAACCCAAAGAGACAGACGGCCACAAAATTGAATCGTGTGAACCGCCATGACGAGTGCATAGCGGCTATATTGACGGTACTCTACAGTATGGGCAAGGATGAAGCATTGGGAGATAAGCAGGCTGATATACGACAATGTTGCGCCGCCAGTGCGACAGTTTAATAGTCATACCAAGAACTCGACTTCATACTTTCAAATTGGAACTGGCGAAGCGCCGGACACAAACGAAGCCCGGCTGCCCTTCCAGCTTTATAAGTTGAAACCGTTCTTATAACCAGCAAGCAGTCTCGCGGAACAAGGGCACATATGTGACGTCAACGAAAAGGCTAATTTATAGAACGTTTTAAAAGATACTTTAGACATAACGACACTCAAACTGGGGTAAGGCAAACGACCGTCCTCAGGACTTTGAGATCGAAGGAGAAGGCGATCAAACAGAGGATTGCCAAATTCAGAAGGAGCGACGGTCGGAAGCTTAGTCCAGCCCTGTGCTGAACGAATCTGTCTGGAAAAGCAGGCCTCGAAGATCGGATTTGAGTGGGATCGCCCCACATCTTCCATAAGCACAGCAGAAAAAATAGTGGTTGCGAGGCAGAAACCCTATCTCGCGGGCGGTACGGATAGCTCAAAGTAACAGCCCATCAGAGACAAACTGTTGGATGTATGCTTCGGAAAAGTGATATTCGGAACACTCACGTTCAATTTCCCTCCTAATTAGTACATAAAAAGCAATCGTTGAATGTCCTTGATCACCGAAGTACACACCGTAATTTCGCAATTGAGCGTGATGGCGAACCGGTGCCCCCTAGTCAAAATTCAAGACGTTTTTTTTGATGTGTCAATACTGATAGAAGAATTTAGATCGAAATGCAGGTTGAAGACCGAAAGCAGTTTTAAGAGGTCATTGGATTTAACAGTATAGCGCATTCGAGAGTCCAAAACCACTACAAAACCCACACACAATCAGCACCACACACAGTACGGAAATGAAAAAATATGGCCATTTAAGAGTACTGCATTATTACTAAGCAAAATAAATGCTGCCATATAGGACCAGCAATGAAACGCGCATAGGAAGATGACATATAGCTTACGAAGACTATGCCTGAACTGAACGATGATTGAAATGACAAAGAATCATGGGACATGAAAAATTGGTGCTTCCGAGCGGGGGAAATACGTGTGAGAACGGCTGCACAGGATGGGACCTGGCTATCCACTTGATTTGATATTATCCGAACAAATGAACAGATAAAGAATCAACCTCCGCATAAATCAATGGTATATCGCGAGGTACAAAGCATATTCGTCAACTACGGAAAAAGAGATCCGCGCGATCGCGAATGATTGCAAGGAAACCATCGAGCCATGCCTGTCAAGCGGCTTCATTGAAAACGAAGTGAAGTATAGACAGTAGTTGAACAGCCTTCGCAAACGAATTTTATCGATTTCACAGCGCGGCATATAAATCGCCGAAGAAATTACGAAAAAGAATAGCTACGACTAGCGTAGAGTAATGGAACGAAACGGAATATATGACTGGAAGAAGCCGAATTTCAGCAACGGAAGCAGTGTGGAGACAACTATTCTCCTATCGCAAATCGAACAGAGAACCCGCCAAAGAAAGATACGTCTTTCGGAAACAAAAAAGTTCTCGATGGAACAGCGGGAGCCGACGGAGTCGCTACCGGCAATGGTTTGGAGTTCATCGAAGCTTCAAATCTGACTAAGAAAAGCCCTGATACGGGATTTGCCATCATGCTGACTAAGGCGGCGTCAAAAACGGAAAGAGTCGGTACGGCGGAATTGACAAATGAACTTGTCGCGAAAGGAGAAAAGTTGACGATTGTTGAAAACGGCAAGGAAGCGACGGTCGAAGCGAATAGCGAAGATACGAACAAAACTTTAATCTCTCGCTTGCAAGCCGCCGCGGATAGAAACGGATTAAAAGTCGACGTCACTTTTGATCAGAACAAT